>BEXV01005304.1:4279-18122 GCA_003118195.1 Hemicentrotus pulcherrimus | reverse complement strand
GATTTAAATCAAAGGTTCAAGGCACAACGTAAAACGCAAAAACTTCATCTCATTCATACAATGCTGGTTAATGTATACTCAACATTGGTCTAAAATTGCATTATTAATTATTGCTTTGTTGGCAAAATTATGGATATCTCCTAAACAAAATATTACGTTCAACAAACAAGACATGTGTGTGCTTATTATAAAAGAATCTTCTTTTTCTTTTGGAAATGCTGATATATTATCATCCACAATCAATACCACTTAAAACAAATTATATGTACAAAGTAATATCAATATTCATTTACAGACATGATGGCGCTAAAACTTTGTTGGCGCTTACCAGAAATATTCAGTCTAATGCCACAAAGGTAACATAAAATCATAGGTAATTAACAAGAAATGGACCTGTCCTGACACTTTCAAAAGACCCCCTAAAACATGCTTCTTGCCACGATATAACATTACTTACCTACTAGGGAGTTTTATACTTGACGTCATACTCTTTTATTTTGTAAGCGTTACCGTACTTCATGTAGTTGTTATAACAATAATAAAACAGAAAATACATAATATGAAACTTGACATAAATAGAAAATTTCCAAATTGTAGGATGAATATCTAGATATACACAAAATATCTCTAAATGCCATATGTTCTACTGCATGTAACTTATTGCTCCGTACACGAATTCATATACAACCAATTATTATTCCGAAATATAACAATATTTAATAGAATAACAAAATAACTTCACGTCTACGTTAGATACCTTGTTTATAGATTCTGTAACTTGAACAAAATGTACCCCCAACATGTCATAAATATACATGTGAAACATCACCAAATGCCTGCAAGAAGAGATAGAAATATAAACTTAAATGTTCAAGTTTATTTTACGAAAAGATCAAGATTATTTCATAAATGCACCCTGTGCCAAGAAACTAGACATTACTAAAAACGTTCAAATCAGGGGATATTATCAAAGATAGTCGGAGTCGGTCTTGTTTTCCTTGACAGAATAGAATGTTTTCAACATGCATTATGACTAATAATATCAATTCATTTTATATTGAGCAGTATATAATCAATCCATTTCTGATAAAAGATTGAGGCCATGGAACATAATCGCGTCTGTAGGCCTACCGGAATTTATTTCTCTATTTCAAATATATGTATTGTAACTTAGTCACAAAGATGTATGCATTATATTTGGTTATAATACGAAAATGGTCAATTAAATTTGATTTAAATTTAATTTGCTACCCTTCTACCTACCTGCTGATAAAGAGGAACTAGAAACACTGTAAACGGTTAAAACCAAAGGCACACTGTCTGCCGAGTACCAAAAGGGTACTGAATTATACATAACCTTACAAAAGTTTTGTATTAATTTAAGACTTTAACAAAAAAATGGATTCCGATCCTGTTTAACGTTTCTTGATCATGTGACACATTGAAGCATTACCGTACATCTAAAAGTATTAAACATACGTGCTTATTCAACCAGTCCATCTTTATGTTTTGAGTTACAGAAAACTCACAAAACATCAAATTGTCAAGGGGTATGAATAATTTAGTTGTTAACTGTTCTGGTACAATGTACATTCATTTAGGACCCTTCTGGATCTTAGCGAACATTTCCCTCTCTCTTCTACTATCTCCATCTTTGAAAATCGTTACAAAATCTATTGCACACTCTTATGCTTGGTATCCTCATTGACTGGCAAAGAGCTCTGTTTATCTTTTCCTTAAATTCCTCGTTACTGTTGTTTCTACTTGCACCTATACCACAGCAAATTGTACCAAAAAATTGTTAAAATACTACATGGAAAAATATTTATTGATGTTTCGTGTTGATATGCTATTGTAACTTGCATTTCCTTTCACCAAACCAACAGATTAGATTAGATTACATAAAGGTTATGACAGGGTGCACGTTGATCTTTCTGTTTTGTATGATTTATAGATTATGTATCTTTTACATTTTAGAAGAGTTATCATTTAAAATAAAATATTAGTTATACACATTTTCAAGCAAATATTGATATGGTGAGTATACTGTCAGTATACATTGTGGTAACCTTTATATCTGGTTTAAAATAATAGTTCAAACTGTCATATTTGGATTTGGATAATCATACATTTAAAATAGCATTTTGTGAAACTAGGTAATCACGTGAGAATGTTTAATAGCTGTCGTAAATTAGGGCAGTGTATAAAATGGTGGAATAATTGAGGTCTAGCCTTGATGGGATAATAATTGCTGTGTCATATTATGCACCTTCATCATTCTCCATTGCTTTTGTGTATCAAGGTTACAGACTGAATATATTTCAAGATCTAGATCATTCGTACTCACAAATAAATATTGCTTTGTCTATGTAACAACCTGAATATCAGTGCTACCTGTGTATTTAATGTATGATTATCTTCATAATGATATCCTCTTTAACAATTTGAATAGCAAACCACTCCTGTAACAGTGTCACGTGTGTGAACGCATCATCATCATCATTATCATCAAGTCAATATGAACAGTCTTGGAATGGCTTTTGTTTTACATCTCATTACGTGTCTCAATATGACACCACAATGATATCGTCTGTTCAGTGCCAGAAGGCCGCATACATAACACATAGTTAACTAGCCCCAAACAGATTTTTAAAAGGGAAGACGCAGGATAATTTCTTGTTAAATATAGCACTTTTCAATTAAATACACCCACACATGCAATATAGGAAGACTAGAATAGTACCAGATTTAAATACTTTTATTTTGTTTAGAATACAATTTACAGTACCTAGGAAGACTTGTCACAAAAACATCCACGATATATGTTAATATATTCAATGTATTTCAGCCCATTTACACAGCTTGTTCAAGGTAAGAGAGTACATATGAAAGACAGAAAGAAAACTGTATAATATACAAGTACCTACTGTAGTATTTCAATCATTAATTTTGTGTTTATAGCACAATATATCTTAATCTCAGCAAGGATAACTCTACCCAAAGGAGAATAAAGGAATTCAAAGAGAAAGGTTAATCAAATGATAGAATAAAACGGATAAAGGAATAGATAAAGAAGATTAAAGTGTAGAAAATGAATACCGGTAATGCTTAAAAGTACCAGCCTATTTTCAAATAATACCTGTCAGTTTCAAGAACGTATAAATAAAAAGAGCAAGTACAAGAACTTCATGTACTAATAAATAAAATCAAAATGTCATGATTTGGATTAATATTTCCAAATTTAAAAATAAATTCTCTGTCAAATTTTCCACAATACTATGCTTAAACACATATAACCCATGATAAAACAATTTGGGGATTTGTCATATGTGCCGTGATCGGCTTATCGAAATTCTTGTGGATTAATGTTAACATCAAACAATGTCAATCTAAACCTCACCAATTATCTAATAATTATATATTTTTTTCTAAAGATGAACAATAGATAAATTATAGTACCTATTCATCCATCCACTACTCTCTAATATCGCTCTTTGTTATGGTTTACAAGTAATCATGATTTAACTTGCATACTATAGAGCTACACAAGATAACCAATACGGTAAGTACAAAACATAAATTGAACCACAAACTCCTGGTGGCCGTCCAGACAAACCCTTTAGGGTTTTTATATGGCAACCTAATTCCTATTTGTTTTTTTACTTTCAATATTGTACGATGTTAATATTAATTATGTATAAGTAATTTTGATATTACTGTTTTCTACTATGGAATTAAATAAATACTGAACTGAACTGAACTGAACTGAACTGAACTCCAACTACTGTTGCTACATTGCTTTCCATCTACACCCCCAGCTATACACACAATTTTCATACATTCTATCTGATGAATGTAATACAATACGCTTTCCAATCTCACATAGTAAAATATTCTTTACTAATAACTAATTACTAATATCTACATCTGTGTCTCCTACATCTAGAATACAAATAACTAATCAAATGTTTCAAATTTTCTGGAAGACATGTATGAAGGATGGAAGAGAACTTCTGAAAATGGTGATAAAAACTTAGGCTTTGCCAGAGGTCACTTTGAACTCCTACTAGATGGCTTCTTCCCATCGGGTACCCATCAAACACCTGGGTGGAGAGTGGCGAAAGAATTTTTTTCTTGCCACAGGACATCTGTTGCCTACGCTGAATAATAACACTTGGCAAAGAGAAAACCACACAAAAAAAACATGGAATATTGGACCTGGGGACACATTAATTCTGCTAGTCTCAGCTTTTCTATTTTGGGCTGCCAGCCAGTTTCAAGTTTCTAAAGGCAGGTTCATGATCTCTCTTCTACATTGTTAAGAATTGGGCTTGTGTCTGATGTGAGGTGTTCAATCTCTCCCATCTTCATCCTTCTCAACCTAAACATTGAAGAATACAAACAGACAGAGAAAAAAGGAGACAGACAGAGAGAAAGAGATAGAAACAGAGAGAGAGAGAGAGAAAGAGAGAAGAAGAGAGAGAGCGAGAGGAAATGATAAGACAGAGCGAGATGAGAGAAAGAAAAAGACAAGGGGGAATAAAGAGTGAGGGAAAGAGGGTATATAAAAGAAAGGGAACCATCAGAACTAATTTTTGTAATACCATTTTTGGTTCTTAATCTTCAGGGTAAAATTTGGTAATGACTGGTCACCAGCATTTCATTAATTAAACAATGTTTCATTTTTCTATTACCCGGTATACATTTAGACATGCAAATATACTGTGTGAGTCAAAAAAAAGTTTACACTTAGAAAATTGCTAATTATTTTAAAAAACATCTATGAACAGTAAATTTTTATACATCTTATGAAAGAGTGTCTTATCCCAAATCATTTGGTATCATTTTTGTGTGGTATGTCACATCACACAAACAACTTTGGCGCAATTGACTTTTGCACTCTCGCAAACAATGCCTACTGTTCATCAAAGTGTGAATACATACCACACAAAAATAATACCAAATAATTTGGGATAAAACACTCTTGTATGTAGATGTATAATCATTTACTGATCATGGATGATTTTTAAATAATCAGCAATTTTCTAGTTGTAAACTTTTTCTTGACTCACACTGTATTTTTAAAAAAATCTGTAGATATAAATTTAATTACAGATATTGAGAATTAGAAGTACAAGTAGCTTGCATTGTGTCTCATTATATATCAGAAATTTTGGAACTCACCAATACACATGGTTAATACAGCATTGATATAAGTACAATGTAATAGTATTAATGATAATTTCAGATTATAATAGCTTGCATAAGGCACAACTTTTTTATAATTAAGCCTACAAGTTTTTGATAATCATCCAAGCCATTCAAAATAGATACACATTTATAGAAGATATCGTAGGGAAGAGTTTTATTTGTTTGTTGCATATACGTGTCAATTTTATATTTGCATGCATTTTCAATGAAGCAAAGGTGATATATAACTACATAATCTTTATGCTGTAACATCCTCCATTCCTCCTGTATAACAAAGTCCCAATTAAAGTTAGAATACAATTCCCACAGCAACCACTGAGCGTAACTCACAAACATACATTTATATTTTTGTCATCCGGTAAACGTCTAACAAGACTCGAGAGACAGGCTCAACTGCTAGACAGACATGAAGGTTTTCTGTCTATTAATACACTACAAAATGATTTTCTCAAAAATAGAGCTCTTTTTTCTCTTCAAGAATGGCATGCTGCAGCATATAACATTCACCTGACAAAATGCCAATTTCTGTAATATTGTATTAAAAATGAAATGGCAAACTTGTAAATATCATTTGAAGCAATAAGTTCTGAAAAAAGTTTTGGTGCTCCAGTCATTGGCCTTTGATTCTAAACAAAGAGGAAATAAAGGCAATACAAGCAAATTGAAATGATGGTGCATCGCCATAAAAACAAATATTATCGCAAATAAACTACATAGATTACACAGAGTACCGTTCTATATAAGAAAATATATAGATTACACAAGCAGATAACTACAGCAAAGAAAATATATATATTACACAAACACATAGGCCTGAATTCACAAAGGAGGTTTAAATTTAACCCATGGTTTAAACCTTCATTTACATAACCCATGGTTTAAAATTAGCGCAAAATAAGCGCAACACAGTCAAGAGGTCCAATATTAGACACACGCAAGGCAAGGTACGCTTATTTTTAAACCATGGGTTATGTAATATGGGTTTAAACCATGGGTTAAATCTAAACCTCCTTTGTGAATTTGGGCCATCGTATATAGAAAGAACAGAGAATACACACTGTATACAGGTTCATTAGATGATGATAAATGTTTGAAAACTGTTTTACCTAAACATGTCATCACCATTGGTGCAGCATTATAAAAAAAAAGCTGTCACACGGACATCGCTTTGTTTCTATCTTCTTTCTTTAAGAGCGAATGAAAATGGGGGTTAGATAAAAAGAAATGAACCGCAAATGAAGTGTTATACAATAAGCAAAAACACACTCAGCAAAAAAAATTAAGGAAGTGGACACTATTTTTAGTTTACATTTTCAAGTAACCATTAAACATAAACTTATCTTTTACTTATCAGATAAAACATACTAAATTCCTCTTTAGGATGATACACAATTTGAATCATACCATTCATGCATGAGTGAGCATAGCCGTTTAACAACTAATTCATGTTGGTTGACTATTGATTCTGCTTTACTTTGATGCATATTTTATGATATTTTACTAAAGGTTGAATGAAAATTGTGAACAACAATGAGTGTCTACTATCTTCTTTCTTTTTTGATTAGTGTATCCAGGTGGACTTCCCTTTAAAGATACTATGTCCCTTTTGCAGACAACCTCAAATTCTGTAGAACTTTGCAGGAATTATGAATATGCAATGTATGTCCTATTTGTGAAATTTAAACTTTAGCAGTGTTCTAATATTCAAATTATGCAAGGAAACCTGTTAACTTGCTAGACTTCACTGTCAGACACTATTGAGTGACTGTCGGGCTTTTTTCTTCTTTGGTAATAACATGCATTATATGAGCTGTAAAGGATTTTTCTACATTCATAACCCACTTCTTGTAATGGCCAAAATCAAACAGATTGAATCTTTGCGCAGCATGAAACTTAAGACCATGCGGTACAATGGTCTGAAAATCAAAACTAATAGTCGTTATTTTCCAACTTATAAACATTTTCAAGCCCCTATTTTTTTAAGGGGAGTTATATTATACTAAATTAGTATTATCTTTCAAATGCCATTGGAATTTAACCTTTTCATTTTTTTGGCCTGCAAAAGGGACATAGTACCTTTAATAAACTATAGCATAAAATAGTTTTAGTGTTGCCATTTGCCTGTGGAGCTATGATGTTATTACTGCTGTTCAATGAGAAGCAAACATGAACAATGAATGCATTTCACTTTCTTCTTTCTTTTTTGATGAGTGTATCCAGGTGGACTTCCCTTTAATAAATTATAGCATAAAATAGTTTTAGTGTTGCCATTTGCCTGTGGAGCTATGATGTTATTACTGCTGTTCAATGAGAAGCAAACATGAGCAATGCAATATAATGCATTTCAGGAAAATGAGACACGGAGTGAATAAACAAATAAAGTTTTAGCAATTATTTGGCAAAATGGCAGATATGCAGTCAAACCTGTCCATTGTGGCCACCTGAATATAAAGGCAGATTTTTTACTTTGGTCACCTACATTGTCTCTCTTAGGTAACTGAGAACAATTATTTGTTGTAGAACCTTCTTAAAAGCCCAACTGAATGTGTATGTGAAGGCCATTTGGGGCTTTTCTTTCGTGGCCTCCTAGACTGGTTTAGACTCTAAATGCATTCAAAATTGACATTTCAATATTTTTTACTTGGTTGTATTTTCTTTATTATATTTTTCAATTCCAGTAGACAGTTTAATAATGTTGAATCACCAATCACCATATTCAACTTACAAACGTGATGTTATTAATACTAAATCCAAGTCTCAAATCACAAAATAAGTAATAACATATTAGCAAATCACCCAGACAAACAGTTAGAATATAACAGCAACCAATATTCACAACTTCATAAGTGTTCAGAGCAAAATGTCAACAAATGTGTATTGTGGGCTGTACAGTGCACAGTTTTATAAAACCAACATAAATACTGTCAACTTGCTTCAAACAACCAATGCTCGGAATGACCTACTTTATAATGTGTCTTTGGTATAGCATGCATGTGTTTCATCACTTGAAGGAAAGAGAAGGAAGAAGAAAAGAAAAAGACATAATTTTTCAGTGAATATATGAAATGATAAACGTATGAAGAAGAATAAAACTAAAGAAGTGCTTTCCTGATGTCATTTGCAGCAATTTTCATGTAGCAACTTCAATAATGGTCTGAAATTTGATGAATTTTGATAAGGCCAGGACTCACATACCTGTCTTACATGTAGTATACAGCATTAGTCATTTTCATACAAAGTAGGGTCAATAGCTGTCTGGATTTTAGTATGAGAACAATAATAATATGCTGTGTTTAAATAGGGCTATATACTCGATGATGTCTCTCAGATATATTATTACCAGGTTGTCAGATTCTGGATTGCCCGAACACAATGTATGGACATTTTCCACTCCCTGGGGAGTTTTTCAGCCAGGCGCCATTTTATAGTACAGGAATGATATCACCAATTCTAATTCCTATTAACAAATACATCAACTTTCAATCTTATCAAATAGAACCGACTGAGGCGAACAGAGTGCCGTTTCAGCATTAATTAAACCTGAAGAATTACTTATTTTTAAATGAAATCAGCACCAGCAGTGGTTGAAAAAAATGGGGGGGGGGAGGTGGAAGGGGTAACTGCATGTGCCCACTGGTTTATGCTGCAATGACACATACGTGGACACTGTGCCTTGCCTTGCGAACAGAGTGCTGTTTCAGCATTAATTAAACCTGAAGAATTACTTATTTTTAAATGAAATCAGGACCAGCCAAATCCTTGTAGAAGACCCATCAGAATTATAAAAAAACGTTATAAAAATTGCTCCAACCATAACTGGAGTTGCTGACAAAGACCTCAGGAGTCTGGAGTACATATCCTAGAAATTAACTTTCACAAGCAGTGGCACAAGCAGTGGCAGAAGCGTGAGGCACCATTTCACATTGTCCTGAATGATTTTCCTCATTTTTTGTTAAGAAAANTTGGACACTGTGCCTTGCCTTGCCACAAAATTTATCCTCAAGTTCATTGTATAGTATAGCGCATATCTCATCTTTACTATGACTGCTTCTACTATTCCAAATTACATCAGTATCTTGTTTTGTCACTTCTTTTCATGATTTGAATTTGCAGTTTCAGAGGTTTCACATTTGTCTTCCTTCCTAGATGACATGTAATAAAGAGGGAAAAGTATGGAGTAATTACTGGCACCAGGCTTGGCCCTTCATGTACCTTCTCTCAGTTCGCAGGTTGTTTCCAACATTGTTCAACACATTCTTCATTCTACTCCACGTCTTTGAAGTTTCCTCCCAGGTGGTTCTCAGCTCCCCTCTTACTCTAAGGCCTAAAAAAAAAGATGTTGTATTGCCCTTTGCAACCAACCAAAAATTTTGAAATCTACGGTCGGCTATAAAAAAAAAAATTAAAATGTATTAAAGCATTCAAAACGGAGAAATATCAGCCCAAAGAGGGAGGGAAAGAAAAAAAATACCCGACCGACCAACCAATGTTTTGGCACCTAAAGGGCAATACAATATCTTTTTTTATAGGCCTAATAGTACCTTCTACTTTTCCTTCAAATAAATCTTTTGAAAGACTCTGGCGAGACCTTTAAGTAGAAACTAGCCTAATTATTTTGCCTTTCTTTCTTAAACCTTTCTTATCAGGGTATTTAGTTTAAGCCCCACAATATCTCTGCATATATGCAGTATTTCTTTTTTTAGTTTTCATATATATTTTCATGACATTTTCATCATACTCCTGTTCGACCGCAATTCAGATTTTGTTATTTGAAGGCTTTTCTTTTCCTTTCCATAGTCTTGGTTAGTGTTCGTGCTTCTGCTCAACCCAATAGACGAGGCAATAAATTTATGGGCATTTCAAAGGTAATATTCCATCCGCAATTTATTTCCAGCCCTATTCCCAGCTCTAGTAACTTACCATTCAAAAGGCAATATAACTTATCATTCAGATAGATATTGTGCCTGAAAATGAAAGCATTCCCAGGTGAACATAACACATGATATTTTGCTTACACAAACAGAGAAATCAATGCTCAAGTTAATAATAACATAAATAAGGTAGTTAGTTAGTTAGTTGCAAGCGGACGAGGCTACAAGCGTGCAACACAACTACCTTTTGCATGGTATAACGCATACAAAAAGTGTATTATACTGTACACTTCTATCCCTGCATGGACCCAATATTTGCAATGTCTTAATCAGCAGCATACATTTGATGCAGAAGGCTACATGAAACTGATCGAGATGAAAGACTCAAGATAAAAACCTGCATGAGATCGCAAAACACCCCCAAGATCGATACAGGGCAGGTCCAAGCTATTTGGATTGTGACGTACGGGATATTTAGAGACTTTAAACAAGAAATAACAACATATGAAATTATTTATATGGCTATCTTTTGGTATGAGTCTGTGGCTATTATGGGCTAGTTCATTTGTGGAAAGTTTTAGTTCTGACCAATTCTGTAATTAATTACATTAACCAAAAGATAGCCATATTAATAATTTCATATGTTGTTATTTCTTATTTAAAGTCTCTAAATGTCCCGTACGTCACAATCCAAATAGGTTGGACCTGCCCTACACTAAATTTGAATACATACTGTTATAGTCACCTTCATCGTGCAATCATACATGTAGTTCATTAACTGCCTGTATACTGAGGGAAAATCGAAATCACTCAGATAATTTGTCTGCTCAGAGTTTTTCTGCTCACATATTTCACGACATATTGAACCCTGGAGCTATGAATATTTGTATTATATCATATTCCAAGCATTCAAATTATTTTCTTAATTCAAATGCCCAGGAAAAAAATATCATGCATCAGCAAGCTAATTTATGAAATACAGAGTTTGGGTAAAATTCATTAAATCAGGGTCATTATAAAGTATCTTGAAGACAAAGGACTACAAAAGATCAAGTTAAGCTCTAGCCGGGTCCTGTTTCATAAATCTTGTTATCAATAACAAATGATAAATTTCTATAACAAATTGGCTCTCAGCCAATCAGATGCCACATTTTCAGTAGCTTATAACAGTTATTGGAACTTGTTAATATTGATAACACGTTTAATGAAACTGGGCCCTGGGGGGTGTTTCACAAAGATCCTAAGTTGAACATATCTTTAAGATGGACTTAACAATTATGGACAGCCATTAACATCCTTGAAAATATTTTGTAAAAGTTACTTTAAAAGGCATAAAATGTTGATTCAAATCATTTATATTTTCTATTATCATGGGAGATTTCATGTTCTTGATGTGGAATTTATGAAAAGTCTAAAATGCTTGAATGTTTGCTTTTTAATATATTTCATTATAAGGCTACAAGTGGCTCTCCATAATATTTAAGTGCAACTTAGAGTTTAGTTCGACTAAGAATCTTTGGGTTATGGAAAATACATGTTAATATCACAATCAGCGCGCCACCCACCCAGGCGTGCCTTGGGGTATAGCAGCGGAGGCTAATTTCCCTAGAGCCAGTATAGAAACAACCAGTCCTCCAGTATTAAAGCAGTTGATATTCCTATTATATGCCAAATTCAAACAATAATCTACCAAGAATTCTAACCTTATCCTTTTAGCGAGTAAAGAAAAATGGTTAAAACATCACAGAAAATCTGAAAAAGTGTCTTTATCACCACCCGAAAAAAGACTTAAATATTTGATCAGTTGGGAATCGCAGACAAAAAGCACTGCATGGTGTCCACGCTCGCTCAAAAAACATTTTAACACGTAAACCAGTGGGTATCGCAGCAAGATTTAATTATTTTCCCGGTAACTGGAATTTTGCCAGGATTTTACTCTTTGACTTTTAAATGGTTTTGGCATTTTTTTGTTTTTTTACGGGAATGGCTAAAATCACGACTGCAATTTCGACCAATAAGATGGCTGGATTTCTTATGTGAGGTTTATAATGTTGAATATTTCCCATGGGTTTCATCCGGAGATGTCTCAAACTTAATATCTAACATGTCAGTAGCAACGGAATCACAAAGAAGTACCTAATATACATGAGAGGCATTAGATTTATTAGAAATCTAAAAATACTTAGTTGAAGATGGGATTCAATTTCTGTTAAACAAAATCAGGAAGTTCAAGCTGATTCAAGTAAGTACCAAACTAAGTAAGTACCAGTTTACTCGCTAAAAGGATAAGCTCGCAAAAAACAACATACAGAATGTTGAACAATTGTTAAAGATTCCAAAGCTTTTTATCGATTTCATGCAGTGCCCGAGGGATACTTATTACTGCAAAAAACACATACAAGCTGCAAACAGACTGCAAAAGATTTTGTAGACTTTCCTGAGGGATATGCCTGTCTACTTGCAAGGAGGGCTTAAAGTGCTAACTTGATAATAAAACCCTTCAATTATAATATTCATAAGCTTTCCTTTAAAAAGGGGTTATTTCTCTACCACTCTACCACATGCAGGGAGGGCAAATAAATAAGCATCAGTGAGCATAAATCAAAAGTGAATGTAAAATGAGTGTTTTTAATATATACCTGGAACTCTTGAAGTGCTTGTTTGCCCATGTAAGCTTCTTTCTTTATCTTGATTTCTAATGCTTCAGGAATGTCTGGTACTATAAAGTCGATGAATCTTGATATGCCAAACACAAAATGCTGTGAAAGTGTAAACAAATGAGATGCGAGAAAAAAATGGATTTAGTAACAGTAAATGTTGAGATTGATTCAGTTGATTTGTACCCACTTCTTAATCAATGCAAGGAGAATAAGCAACAAGCTTTTTCAAAGTGATCCTTGACTTCCACCAATATCTAGTTGCGCAATAAACCAAAAAAGCATTTGTGACAATGAAAGATATACTGTACATGTAATTGTATTCCACATTTTATCAAAGTGAACTCTGGTATGGGAATCGTATTTTGAGAGAAAATTGCACTGATTTATTCTGGATTGTTTATCCCGTTGTTCGAACCAGCGAAAAAAAAAAAAACCCACAAAAACTTATATGGCATCATCTTCAATAAAAACCACAACTCCATTAATTTGCTCAGAGTGACCTGTGTTTAAGATAAGCACATGATGTCGGGCCTTCTTACCCAAATTTTCTACCAAAATTGTTTGGCACATGTCATTTATTTGTCATCTTAAACATTCAGTGTAAGTTTTGTTGGATTCTGTGAGAATTTAATTTCTATATTTACCAGAACTCAAATTTATCTTTAAGGTAAGACTAGAGTAGTAGCTTTTTTGCAATTTTAATACAAAACATTTATTTTTTAGTGATTCTTCATATTCACCTAAATGATGTGACAACCAGAGGGGAAGAGTGTCAATACATCAAAAGCAGAATTGAAATTTATCATCATAACACAGAATAATAGATAACTGCAGGTACGACTTGCCCATTTCAAATATGTGGAGTGAATTTTAATACGAAGTGTGTACATGAAATGTGTATGTATGTTATTTTGATATCGGACGTTTTTATGTACGGCCCTACAAAAGAACAGTCCATAGGCTAAGGTAGGCCTCCATGCTTAAATAAATGGAAAAAAATGAAGAAATATTACAAGCTGATTTGTATAATCAGATAAATACATCTATTAAACTTGAAATTGAGTTCCAGCACTGTGTTGCAATAACAGAACTCTTGCAGAG
>BEXV01005297.1:4183-16673 GCA_003118195.1 Hemicentrotus pulcherrimus | reverse complement strand
GAGGAGCTGCAAACATTCAATGTTCCACCTGAGATCTTGGAGAAGATGAGACGCTACATGGAAACGCATCGCACAGATTGTGATGGTAGCAACAATAGCAGTGATATCAATGAAAATTAAGAATGAAAGACTCCTTTTTGAGCTGACAATGTTTATTTGATTCATTATTCCTCTATTTTCTGTTTGAATAGGGAAGGTATGTGTAGTAAAAACATGAGAATACATGATGCCCTCAACAACTACACTTGCACATTTTTCATGCAAGGCGATTCCATACAATGTGTCCTATTGCACATTTGACATTGACCCATTTTTGTCATCCAAAAATGAAAGGAATTCAACAAGGATCATTGACTAATGTTTTTTTTTTTCTTTTTCTTTCTGGTATTACTAACATTATTACATGGTCATATAAAGATATTTTTTTACTCCGGGATGAAAGAAATGGAGAAAAAAAGATAGATGTGGTAGATGACCCATTGCACCGAATCGCCCATAGCTTGAGTGCTCTTTTCTCAAATCGGTCAATACAAGTATGCATGCAATTGACCACTGGCTGATTTGTACATAGTTCTCATGTAGGGATATATATCCATTTTATAGTAACATACATGTTCATCTCATGCAACTATGTTTGATGCTAGTTTTACAACTGGGTATTCAACTTAAAAGTTTCCAAGGGGGGGGGGTAGGGGCATGTTTATTTAGTTACCAGTATGTAGAGATATAGAGAAGAAATTTCTTGTTGTAAAATGTAAAATATATTGTGCAATTTATGTGTAATAGCAGTTTTCATTTACTGCTAACGTTATTTAATATATTATATTGTTGCTATGTGGATTGTATCAAAGCACAAAGGACATTCCAGTTTCCTGTTTTTATTTTTGTACTGCTGTGCCATAATCACTTTGATTAAAACAATAAACATAAACATTATTTAAAAACTGAAATGAGGGGGTTATAGATTGGGTTACACATTAAGCCAAGATAATCATGGTTATCAACTTTAAGAAGAGTATATTTTCATAAGCAAACAAATTGTAAATGCTTCCAGAATTATATGATGGGAGTCTTTATTGTTTAGTTGAATAGAGAGTAGAATTCTAAGATAAGGACCATGAATAAATTATAGCAATTATTTATTTTGCTAATAGATTGAAATTGTGATACTCCAGGCCCTATTCAGAATGAGGTGGGAAATAGACAAGGCGAGAGGCGAAGTTTGAACATTTAAGCTTACATAGTAGCTTCCCCTTGTGTACATGTAATATAAAGGATTGACTGGAAGCAATCGTAAAGCTCTGTTTGACACATTTTCCCATTTTGAGATTGAGCATGAATGATAGCATAGATCTTTTCAACCAATGAGTTTTTAAATAGACGTTCCAGTTCAGAAAAGATCTGGAATATCATAATGTACATAAGGTCCAATCAATCATTACAGCTTGCTCCTTGGTCTAATGGTGAATTCCATTGTTCTTGTCAATTTCTCATACTTAAAGTACTTCTCATCTTCCAAAGCGATCTTGACAGAGCCCTTTAATCGATCTGTTGGTGACTTATTGGCTCCTCACAGCTATTCACTGTTTCACTGCTTTTAGTAGGGTTGTAATGTTGAGTTAGCACACAACAGACAACCATTCTTGATAGATTAAACAAGATTTATTTAATGAAAACATTTTACTGTACATTCAAATGAATTTTTATGTTTATAAATGAAGGAAATAAATAGTATTTACAAATGGTAGAGAGATAAACATGTTTATATAAAGAAGACTATTTTTTATTCTACTTAACCATGATAGAGTAATTGGAATAAATACAAACGATTTTCCTGGAACAACCACATGATCCAATCAGTTTCTGTTTGTCTATTTTTGTTAGGAGTCATAGCAAGGCTGAGAGAACAAGTTGAAATCGTTGAATGTTTTATGATACAGCAGGTTTTGATATTTATTCATTCATTCTATTTAGGTTATTTAAGTTTCAATGTAGCAGGATCCTATTTTGAGCAGAAAAGAATTAACGTAGGGCTCATGTGTTCCAGACACCTGTTGATATTGAGCCCTACCTAATGGAAATACATTGAGTACAACACAGATATATACAATGTATTTCATGTACAATATCTTCAGTCACCAATGTACATTAAAGGTAGGGAATAGAACTATGTTTCTAATGATACACAAAGCTGTACAGCAAATTTGATGACATGTGAGGCATAAACATCTTGCATTACTGATACATCTGTTCATATTACCAAAATGAATTCTCATTAATTATACATTTTTAATTTCTGTAACCAATCATTTTTGAACAGCCTGTAGAAAAAAAAAATGTCCATTTTGAATATTGAGACTTAATCTAATATGGTTAATGGTTAAATGGTTATAGATAACAGTTCTATCATTATAGATGACTAGTCATGCAGTGTTTATGTTTAATATTTACAGGATTATTTGAATACACAAAGAACAAGTATATTCATACAATATTTATTTTATGTACAACTTAAGATTAATAGAAAAAACAAACTATATAGACCTTTTGAAAGTTCTATTAATGGCAACATCAGTCATCCTGGTTCGTTAAAAATGGGACATGAGAACAAAAAGCTGGCAAGAGTTTTCGGTTGTGAAATATTAGTAACAAACACGTACCTTTTGTTTAATAGTACTGTGATTTCTATGATGCAAAAGCGAAAGATACTACATATGAAAAGGTAGTATAAAGTTGTTCTATTATAATCATGTATACTCACAGTGAAACTAATTTTGAGAGTAACTTGGCATGGAGCTACATCAATTTTTTTTAGATCATGTAGTATATGAACTGACAGGAAGTTGGGATAAGCAGAATGATTGTATATTGAGTATCGAGCAAGTCCATGGCCTTTAGTTATGAGCCACAAATGGTGGATAATGAATATATTTGCATGTATTAATTTCCCAGATGTTTGGTCCGATCCAAGTTTCATTAGGGCTGTTAATCAATACAACAATCGGGCATATCAAGATCTTTGATGTAGTCCAAGATTAGGCAAAATACAATGAACTCGCTAACCTTGCTACAGATTACACTCAACACTAGGAACGTCCAAACACACACATGCACATATGGGACTAAGAAGTAGTCCGAAGGCCCTTCAGAAGAAGGGTCCTTATATTGAAAATACAGTTATCCTTTGGTACATTACAACAGTATAGATAATAATAGTTAATATATCTTTAATATACCTCTTTGCTATGGACATTAGTCACACAGATGCAAACTTGTCTCTTTCCCCATTCGGAGGATAGTTCAAAGTCATCAATCAACCCAAATAGCAGCTTCAACGTCCCTTAGAAACCCTCCACTGAGCGCCCCAAACCCTCCCAACCCCACTCCATCAGGCCCCCCACCGGACATCCCTCCAGAATCCCCACAGAAGGCAGCATGGGTCTCTATACTGTACTGAGGAAACTTCTGCATGCAGATCGGACAAGGGACCAGGTCAAAGGTCATCCCTGGCTCAGGATCATGTGAGATGTCTAGCTCATCGTCTGTGACATCAGATCTACTGGGAGAGAAGTTAGTCCATGGGTTGGGTAAGTCAGTGGAAGGTGTCTTCCTGCCTCGACCCCTACCTCTTCCCCTACCCCTGGGCTGACCATGCCCTCCTCTCTGCCCCCTTCCTCTACCAGAGGTCGAGGGCATGGCACCATCATCTTCATCATCGGAACTAAAGGATGTATCAACAAATTCTACTGAAGTGGCCATCTTTCCTTTCTTTGTTGCAGCTTTAGCACCTCCTCTGCCTCTTCCCCTTCCCCGGCCTCTTCCCCTACCCTGACCCTGCCCTCGCCCAGGGGTGGAAGCAGAACTTGATTGAGCATCGTTATTCCGACCCCTACCTCTGCCTGTCCTACCGGTAGCACCACGCTTACTTCCTCGCCCTCCTCTCCTTGGAGTACACACGTCTTCCTCCCTACCATCCATCCCCATCCCATACCCCATTGCACCATCCATCACCATAGTAACTCCTCCAGCAGCACTACCAATGTGTCTCTTTGTGGATAAATCATGAGGGTGTCCATGGACTAGAGCGTTGACTTGACGTTTCAGGAGATGTGGTGATGAGCTGACTGAGGTTGAATCATGTTTCCCTCGGCAATCCAAGATGTGAATGTTCATACGAGATGCAGGATACAATCCTGTTTAGAACAAAAGATGAAGAAGACAATGTAGCTATAAAGGACTAAAAAGAGCTTCATATGAATTCTACAACCAAATAATGGTATTTATATCTAATCATCTATGTAGCTATCAACAAAATCAAGATATCTTTTATTGCCGATTCTGACTGACTGCATTACTTGCTGGTAGCACAATCAGCATTGCTGAAGTACAAAATTACCATCATTAACACCACTAAGAATTACTCAATCTGCTAATGTTAAAACTGATAAGCGACAGTCTACAGTGTACATGTTTTTGTTAATTTCATAGTATAGAATTGACCTAATAAAACCATGAAACGTTCAATATATCACCACCCTACCCCCACCCCCTTTTCTCTCTCTCTCTCACACACTTCCTTTCTCTTGTTCATAGAGGCATACAATAATGACCGCTGGCCTTACCTCCACACTTATGACATGGTTTGCCCTCACCAGATTGAGCAGGTGAGTTCATCCAAGATGGAAGGTCACGACCTTTGACCTCCTGCTCTTTGGGATCAAAGCCAGAGTAAGAGATCCTGTGATTGTCCCTGACAAAAGGAAACAAACATTTGCTGTAAACAAATATATATAGCTATACCTGACAAGTGTACACAAAGAAGTTGTTTGTTTCAGGGCATAAAGGTTGTGGCTATTTTTGGCATGGTATCGTTACCACAAGCTATTTTACCTGCATAACATGTTTAAGTACTACCTATCATGTGACCAGAACAGGGAATAATTTTCCTTAAATTTGTTGATTAGCAATTTCAGCCGATGGATAAATATTTCAATGAAATTCTGTACATTTCTATGGAAGAAAACTGCTACACAAAAAATATTTTGTATAGCAGTCATGCAAAAATGCATAGCAAATTGCGATGCGATACCAGAAAAATTATTCCCTGCCAGACATCACTAAACCACCAAGAAGCTGCATAAAGTAGAGCTCAAAAAGAAGAGTATTCGGTGCACATGGTCATATTATTATTTTTATTATTTCATGAAAGCATATACTTTGTTTGATGTAATTTCAAACTTTGGAAGCACAAAATGATCTAAATGGGGTATTTTAGCATGGTTTTGTTCGTTTGATCTTGTGTTTGTTGTAACAGTATTCATTTCCTTATGACCCTGGCTACTTGTCTCATTTTGACCTCGTAAACTTTAACAAAGCTGTTACATTGAAACCTAAAATAAAATAAAGAATAGGATGAGCTTAATTGGTGTACCAAGTTTAGGACAATCTCATAATCCCTTCACAGAAATTTCTAGAGGTCTAATTCTCCTTTTATCACCTTGCCCTGATACCTATGGAGTTAGAGAACTCTTAAATAGATTATAGACTTTATAAATCGCCTCCTTCTCATAAGTAATTTATTTTTTAAGTGGACATTCCTCTCTTTTGTTTTCCCTGAGTTACAAACATCCAATTGTTATATCTCGTTCTTAAGCTGAGAACAGGGGAAAAATACATGGGTGCTCAGGGCAAATTGGCCCCCGAAATGTCAAAAAGAGCCCCCGAAAGTCATTAAAAAGCCCCAAAATTGTTTTTAATTTGCATAGAGTTAATTTGCACAAATTAAAGAGTTATTTTTATCATGCAAGAAAGCTTGAAAAGTAGTCCCTAAGGTTGTTTAAATATTTGATTCCCTGGCTGAGAATCAGACCTAAACTAAGGGATGGTTTCTTGCCATTGTTTGGTGGTTTAGTGGTTCTTGGTTACATCTTGAAATGTTTCATCCTATTCTCAGGAAATCCAAAGCAGTTCTCAAATTTGTTTCAGCCTACCCTTCAGTGACAGACACATATGAAACAAATTATTGTAAATCGATCTGCAAATATCACTGAAACACTTCTGGCCAACATTAAGCCTTACGTCCAAATGAACAGAACTAATTGAGACAGGGATATAGCATAGTTAATTAAAATTCAGTAACAAATTCAAAATCACATACCTTGAAGGTGGGCTTGAAGAAACAGAAGAAGATTTTGACTGTAAACTTCCAGTGTTTTTGTTATTCCTGCTGAGTCCACCATCCGGAGAGGGTTTGGTGTGTAACCATCCTGAGTTGTTGTCCTTATTGCTTAGTCCAACGTTTGGAATACTAGGTGTGGGTTTGGCTTGTAACCATCCATTCTCTTTCTTACTCGTCCTTCTTAGTCCTATGTCTGGTAGATCAGTACCAGCAGGGTCATCCAAGGCTTCCACAGCATGTATCGCTAGTCGCTTGAAGATTGCTTTCTCATTCTTTGCTAGCTTCCTATCCAAACAACTCTCAAACTTTGGTCTCAGTTCTGTGATAGAAAGAGAGCAAAATTTCAATTACACAAATTGACTAACTCCATAGTTAGACAATATGAATGATTCATAAAACATGGGATGAGTAATTTTGTTGGAATTGAACATTGAATCATACTTGAAAATATGTGTTTACTTTAAATACACAGAAATTTGAAGATGGATTTGAAATATGTTCCTAAACTATCTAAACTTTGGTAACAAGCTGCATTACATCTGCATAAGATTCAGATGACTGTTTATGTGCCCATTATTCCTTGTACCTCACAGGCTTTACACATTTTTTGTCCTCATGAACTCAAATTTCTGATATCTATTGCATACATCTACAATTTAGGCAGATTTAATTGTATATGATTGGTATCTCTTTTATTGGAAGTTATAGATAATAACAAGTTAAAACAGCAAGGGGAAAACACTGTCGTATACCTGTGAGAGTAGCATCTTTTAATGCCGGGCCAATGTGGGTCAAAAATTCCTTGACCTGTTCCTCCAGGAGAATCACTGCGTCATCAGGCGGCTGCTCTAAAACAGATATCTTGTTCTTTCCTTTTCCTCTCTTGATCGACAATGATGATGATGAAGATGATGCTGTTGGGGTGGTTGCTAACAGTGATGATGTTGTTGATGGGTTCTCTTTGTTGATTGGTGTCTGAGAGGGAGAAGAGGGAGTTCTCTTCCCTGATGCAGCTAGGATTAGCTGAGCAGCTCTCCCCAAGGAATGTCCACTCTGAGACTTAGACTCTGATGTAGACTCTATCCTTACCAGTCTATCTTTCAGGTCTGATGTTGCAGTACTCCTGTATATCAATGATACAAGGAATGCATTAGCAATTGAAGGAACAAAAAGGTGGACAACTAATGTACTATTGATCACAATCATTTCTTTTGTGTGAAACAGGGGAAGGCCATTTGAGAATTTTAGTCACAAATTTCATTTAAACTGGTGTATGACTACATCCCCATGTCTATGAGCTCAGATATATGCCTAAATATATGTCTGATTTATTCAGGCTGCTGTTAGAGGTGTTTGGAAAGTACCAGGTACCAGTACTGCATTCTTATTTCCTTCAGCAACAAGGAATCTATTTTCCTTCAACAGTATGATACTTCAAGATAACACTATGAAATGAATTTACAATACTATGAGCCAATAATATTTAATTGTACAGTACATGTATATATTGTACAACATAAATACCCACAATCATACAAAACACTGCAAGTTGAAAAACAAAATAAAAATGTCTACTTACTCTCCTTGATTGATATCATTAAATGTTTTCTGGAAAGCAGCATTTGACTTCCATGATGGTGATAGGATAGAGACTCTCTCTTGTGGTTTCTGGACAGGCTTAGGCTTTTGGACTCGCTGCTTTATCTCCTTAATCAAAGATGTGAAAACAACCAAGATGATAACATATGATTTAATACACTGTAGCACCCCTATACCAATTCATAGTCACTTTATACAGCGATTTGAAGGGATTCTGATTTCTAGATACACTAGCCAATAAATGAAGTAATCGATAGAGCAAGAGTTTGCAGATGACGTTTCTGTCCTTCAAGGGTATCTTGTAGAAGATATTCATCTATAATGCTTTGTAATAGCTTGAACCATGACTTTATATTTCTTAAAATCTCCTGATTCTCATCGGAGCAAACAAAAATCTAGATGTATATATATGTCTGTTGGGTTTGCACATGAAAAATATGACTGACTTTGGAACCCACAGGAACCATAGACAGCGGACTTACCGTATGCATGTTATTAGTCTGTCTATCTTCACTGCCTGTCTCCTTCTGCTCAATCGAACTGATCTTTATGAAAGCTAGCCCAAACTGAGTATCTTTCTTGAAGGGCTGTCTACAAACAACCTTGATCCTATCCCAATACTCCTCGCGAGCATCCTCACAAAGCTGATCTGTGAACATAAACAAAACAACGCAGTTAGCTAATAGGAATCATTACCTGGACTTTAAAGTCTTCTCTTAAATGTGCCTTAATTTGTCCCCAAAAGATCAGAAAATCAATTACAATTATGGCTCACTCAGCTGAGAATTGTTGCTATTTTCATCTTGTTGAGCATTAGGTTTGACTGGTACTGTGTCATTCCTGTGTCATTCTAACAGTAAAATGCTACCTCACAAACCTTTGTATAATCCTTTTGGACTACTTTTAAAGAAGCATTTATGTACCTAATCCCCATTTTTGTGTGATTTTAGTTGAATGTAGAAAAATATACTGCAATAAACTGAACTATTATTGGAGAAGAACCTTGTGAGTATGCTCCATTATTCTGGTACACTAATCAGAATGTTCAGTGGTCTTGCCATTCCTAGTATATCTTACCTCTTGAGAACATCTTAACTCCGGTCTTGTTTTTGCCTTGCTTGCTATCCATGGGAGTCATACAGCTTGTGGTTGGTACCAGAGTCTTAAACTGATCATCGGATGCAGAGGACCGACGCACTAGAATCTCAATCAATGCTGAACCGTAGTTCCCTGTATATTTAGAACAATAGTGGTGGTAAGAGGTCAGTGGTGGGATGACCAGAACATAATTTTTTCTAAATCTAAATCAAGGCAGAACTAAATATATTTAGTTTGCATTTTTAAGTGCAATCATGTCAAACCTTTTTGGAGGGATTCAGATTACCTGTCTCTAGTAGCCACTTCCGTTGTGTCTAGTTTGACAGAAATGAGACATGTACATCAGAGATGTACACCAGACCGTTTGTCCCAGGGCCAAGATGAGAAAATTTTATTTTGATAAATTATATTTACTAAACAATATGTCTCAGACCCGAGACCAGACATCCAACATCTAAGACCAAGACTAGGAATTCAAAAATGTTTTCTAACCTATGTCTATGAATCCAATCTTAACAGCTCTCTCCAACTGAAACTCCACTTGAACTGATCCAGATCGGTCGCCGGGAGCACACAACCAGCGTCTCCATTGGTTGGTTTCAAGCAGGTTTCTTGCACAATGGTCTGCATCCTATACATGAAACAAGACAATAAAATAATGTTAATGTTTCATACAATTCCTTCTTGAAGATTACGGTAGGATTTATAGCAGTTAATTACAATATGAGATGAATCCTGAAGTACTCAAATTAGCACAAGACCTAGAATTATTTCAAAAATTAGAATAAAAGTGTTTGTTTTCAGAAAACCTGAATTTAGAAAACCTGCTTGGTTCACATTATAGATTTGGGATATATGTTTATTTTCAGATACTGTAATCTTAATTTATGGTTCTTCAAATAAACGGGAGAACAAAAGCAGTAAAATTGTTTTTTTTTAACACCTCTGGGATTAAACCTGTCATCTCCTTCTCTCTAGGAAACAACTCAACTGCCTGGCCATGAACATCTAATCCAGGTTGATTTAGTATGTACAATGTACAACTAGACTTAACCTATCATCTCCATGATCTTCTTATGAAATATCTTCCATTTCTAAATATATTCCGTGATAGTGGTAATGACAATGTTAATGATGATGACGATGGTAATGATGAAAACTGTGACGGTGATGATGATGATGGTGATGATTGATGATGATGGTGATCATGATGAACATGATGGTGGTGATGATTGTAATATAAAAATTATTTTAAAATAAACCACCAGCTAGTCAATATTTTTCTTCCTCACCTCATAACCAAAGCTACATACATGTACATCAGCAGAAGAGACCACACACTCAAGCTCTCTGTTCCTGATGCAACAATAGACTCCTACAAGTATTCATTTCACCCCCGCACCATTCGCAATTACTGAATCAACTACCAGCCACTGCAGGTTCTGCCCAACAGTTGCTGCTTTCCAGATGACCGCCCTCCCTGTCATCAAACGGTTGGAACCTCCTGTAGGTTCTAGAATGCTGTAAACCATATAGCAGCATGATTTTTTTTACTTCGCCATTTTACTGTATAAAGAAAATGTACAACCTTTTGTCGTCTGCACCTTCACCTGCTGTCACGACACATCCCATCCCAGTATAGCTTGGAAAAGCTGCTTCAGGGATTACCTCATCAAGTATCAAGTAATGATGATGATGAATTGAAAATGGTGATGGTGGATGTCAATGACTATGATGTAAATATTGATGGTGATAATGGTGATAATGGTGATGATTATGATCGATGGTGATGTTGGTCATGATGATGGTGATGATGATTGTAATGATGAGATGAAAATGGTGATGGTGATGATGATTATGATGGTGGTGATGATTTTGATGACAATGATGGTGATGCTAATTGTTGATCACTAGGAATGACGCTGATGGTTAATGCCGATGATTAGTGACTTTTTTCATCTTCATGTTTTGAAATTCAAATAAAGTTACCGGTAAGCAGTTGCCTTGTCAACTAATTAAGAGGAATTGACAAGCACAAGGTCTGAAAGTCCAAGAGTCATGAATCACTGATCAGATTGGCATCTAGACTTAACAAAACAGTTAGGATCACTGACTAACTTTTGACACACATAATCTTTGTAACAAAACATGCAAGCAACACATGCACACCAGCAACCTTTGTTATTTTTTAACTTTAGATCAAGAGTCAAGACCTTGCTCGCTGGCCTTGACCATGCTGGCATAAATTTATGGTTGGTTCATCATGTTCATTTAAATAAGAGTATAGATGGGATGTTATTTTCAAAGTTGTTTTCGTCTGTTAATCAGAACCATAATATTAATAAAGAAGAAGCGACCGGAAGACAACAGGACTACCTTTCCTTCCATACTGTTGATGTTGATGTTATTGTTATGTTAACTTGTATATTTTTTGTCAATCTGAATTTCCAACATTATTATAAATATAGTCTAAATTACAATTAATATTCATGTAGGTCTAATCATGACCCACTCACTCATCGCTCATGCAGTCAAACTTCATGTGAACAGAACAAGAACAAAAAGCACATTAGACATTACTAGATCTTACAGTTAGTCACAATACTACACAGTTTGTCTGACTATTCTCAATCTCACTTTGAATTTGATCGTGTAGACTAGAGTCTACTCACAACTCAGTCTCGACTCTAACTTCTAATCTTAGAGTCGGCCTAGAAGATCTAGATCTAAGTCTAAGAAGTAAGAGACTAGTCTAAGTACATCTAGATCTAAGTGAAGTCAAAGTCGGACAAGCGCAAGCTCAAGTCTACTGACTAGATAGATCTAGTTAAGTTAAGTTATTTCACATAAAACTAAGCAAGTGGGACTACACGAGTGAGAACACTTTATGTTTATACATAATAAATTCAATTCTTGTCTCAAATTTAGATGATGCAAAGCATTTTCTAGATTATTTAGGTATTCAATTACAGCTTGCTTACTTGAGAGCTGAATGAAACAATATTTTTCAGTTTTACAGGAGCCATCTCGTCATCGGTCATGAAGTTGATCAACACCTGTGTGCTCAAATGAAAATAGAAAACGGCGCGCGAGAGATTTAACGCGCATGCGCTCTACATACAACTTAATATTATGACTTTACATCTACTGTTGTAGGGCTTTCGCCGGATTTCACAAAAGTAGGTTTCCGTTAAATTGTTAATTCCCCTCATATCAGTTAGGCTGCAGTACGGCCACAGACGCCTTTCTTTCCTTTTTTAAAAATCCCGAATGGGCAAATCCTAAGTTTATAAATGTTTGACACTTCACCCTATAGCTGGTAGATATAGCAAACCGGGTTGCAAACTCCTTGAAGAATTCGTTCCATTACCCCCATGGGACAGGAGAAAATGCCAAATTGATTGATTAATTGATTGATTAAATTCGCCAAGTCTCTTACATACAACAGCAGACAAATAAATGGTTGGTTACCTCAGATTTAACCCAGGATGTATTAGTATTTGATGATATCCGAGAACCAAACTTATGAAAACTCTTTTTTACTTTAGTTAATCCAAAATGTGCTAACAATAACATGAAGAGCCATGTTAGAATCCCGGAAGGGGGGGGGGGGGG
>BEXV01005296.1:0-15875 GCA_003118195.1 Hemicentrotus pulcherrimus | reverse complement strand
TAAGTTTTAGAGCCTAGATTGAGCACGCAGAGTCACTATAACCTGTTCTCTTTCATCAGAGCAAAATGATTATTCCACAGTGCAGGGTTTTCACAGCTTTCAACTTCCTCCTAATGCTCCCACGCGTTCACTGTTCCAGTGATACGGGTAAATATCTCTGTAACATATCCCTGATTGATGTATTCTCTCCTTCACGTTTCCTTGGCATTCCTACTGCTCTATAATATGATGACGGTATTATTACCATTGGGAGTTTGTGGAAACCGCATTAATCTTTCGCAAAAATCTTGAGTGAAAAAATTACCTTGATATGTCATCGGTCCATTTAGTAAGCCCAAACAACGATGTCCACAAGTTCCTGGTATTTGGACTTTGCATATTATATTTACCAAAATCACTTTCAGGCTAAACACAATTAAAAGAAAAAAACATTTTAGTCATGTTTACTGTTGTACCAAATAGAAATTCTGGGCTGCCATTAAGTATTTTTTTTTTTAAATTGTCTTTTATTTGGTTGAATCACTGTTTTAAACACTATTTTGTGGTTAACGTTTCAGGAGCCTGGACATATTATCAAGGGTTGCGAGTTACCGTAAATTGTGGTCTTTCCTGGTTTTTAGTGAGGCCTTCGTAACTGTGAGGCAAAAGCTGGCTGTATAACCTGACACAACTACATTTTCTATGTCAATATATTTCTTACCGTGACCACATCATAAATAGTGTAACACTTTTCCGGCACCCCGAAAAGCCTTGTACTACGAAGTTCCATTTAAATGGAAAGAAGTTTGTGGAGGGGTGCTGACACAGTGACCCCCCCCCCCGTGACGCCCTCAAAAATGACTTGTTAACCTTAAACCTAACCCTACTAGTAGTATACCTTTGAAGAAAGGTCAAAGGTATAAAGCCCGGAACAATAATATTGTCACCTGATGAAATGTTGGAATCGCCCCCTTACTCATTTTTTTCTTCTCTTGCATATTTTTAGACGATCGAGGACAACATGCGAATGGAATGCAAATGCCACGGCGTGTCGGGATCGTGCGAGATGAAGACCTGCTGGAAATCGATGCCGACCTTCGGCGACATCGGACAAGTCCTCAAGGAAAAGTTCGACGGTGCTACTGAAGTCCAGTCCCTGAAGATCGGATCCAGACAGCAGCTTGTCCCACGCAACGCGGACTTTAAGCCTCACACCAGTTCGGACCTGGTCTATCTCGTGCCATCCCCAGATTTCTGCGAAGAGGACTTGAAGGTATTAAGCATACTCTTTATGTCTACATAATGTTTATCAGATTTATCAGAATATTGGTCTCGGGGGTCTTCTAAAGATTCATTATATTATGGCTCACTAGACTAGTATGTCGATTGGGTTTGCTAGACCGACATTTGGCCATTGGTCTTGTGAGATTTTTGTCTCGTTGGCTGTCGGTCTACTGGGATGTTCTTATCTTAATTTGCGAGAACTTAATATAACTGGGATTTCTTCTCACACAATTGGAAATTGTTTTGTTTAACGAAGATCTTGAAAATGTATACAGTGTGTTACCAACAAGTTGACCTTATTTAAGATTGTGTCGATGCTTTTTTTATTCAATGACCATAAGTAAAATTCCTTCATCAATTCCAAACAAATAAAAAGTGCTAGGCCTTTTGACAGTTCTTTTTATGATTTAATTTCTCTATTACCACCATTCCTAGACCATATTTTTACTTTGTGCTTCCTTCCTTCTTTCACCCACCAAACCAGGGATCACTTGGAACTCATGGACGACGCTGCAACAAGACATCGAAGGCCATCGACGGCTGCGAGCTCATGTGCTGTGGTCGAGGTTTCAACACGCATATCGAGGAGGTGATTGAGCGCTGTAGCTGCAAGTTCCATTGGTGCTGCTACGTCAAGTGTCGGAATTGCCATCGGACTGTGGAGGTGCATACGTGTAAATGAACGCGTGGGACCGAGACGATGGCGCCGTATTCGCGTTTGACTAACCGCGTTTAACCGTGCGTGCGTGCGCCACTGCTCTCCACGCGATTCGGCGTTTGTGATTGGACAATATTTATCATCACGTGATGGACTGTCGTTACAGAATCTTACAGTATTTTTTTCACACAATGGCCTTTCTGCAAATCACCAGGGCAAACTCTTTGCCAAAACAGCCGTGACTCCGTGAATTTTTAAAAACTATTGAGCCAATTTGTTTGATAAGAATAATTGTATCGGTCAATGTATCGTATGAATGCACTTAAACAAGACCTTTTGGAGGCTTTATAATTATCGGCCACAGGCTATCGTCCAAAGGTTATCGTCAATGCATTCGTGTGTTATTGTAACACAATAATGCATTGGTGATACCATAAACTACATAGAAAAATCATGTAAATGGTACTTATCAATGCATATTGAAGTAAAATGCATTGGTTTATTGTTCTAAAACACCAGCTCTACAAGATATCTGTATGATATGGCATTGCGATTTTGGAGTGAAAATAATCGGCAAGAGTAGCTTCAGGTCATAGGAACACTTACAAATTCTTTATTCATGTACGTCAAGCGGCGGATCCGGAATTCTTAAGAAGCAATTAAAATGTNCCCCCCAAAAAAAAGAAGAGAATAAAGAAAGTGGGAGGGGTACCTCTGAAATTACACTACCGCACTGAAGGCACATTGTGGTTGTATACATCAGTGTCTGTATACGATTTAAGATATTTAAACTAGGCCTATAATTTGAAAGATATCAAACATTCATTATCTACAAGCATGTCTAGCATTGTTCCCCCATAAAGTGCCTCTGTGTTTAGCCTCGAGCTATTTACACATTTTTATTGGAACGAGAAGGTACTTGATCATTGTAACTGAATTTTATCAAAATGTGTTTGTGTGGTGTACATTTCCTTTTAAGCAAAACATTTGTACAGTATTTCTTGTTCATACATGTCTCTTGTGTATCGTATTGTACTACTGTAAAAAGCAAAACAGTTTTGTATTATAACGTCTTCCTCTTATCTTGTGATATATGAAAAATAATATTTGAAACATATTACGCGCATGTAGCCAAAATAATGCATTATTTAGTAATAGTAACATTGATTTTTAGTCAATGTTTTGTTGGTGATATTATTCATGTATTGAGTAATCTTTCAAATTCATTATTTTGTCATTTGTATCAATATTTCAATTTATCGGGGTAAATAAAGTTTCACTATAATGGCTAGTACCCATGTCGTTCCTCTTTTGGATTTTATAAATAAATTTCTTTACCTCGACATTCAATTTCTTCATAGAAATACTGCGTAACTCATTATTGAAATCTGCTCCACGAATTGTAATGTTTTAATTGTAAATGTATCTTGGTTGTCACTTAAATGTTTATTGAATTTTACCAGTCAGTATTTTAGAATTACGAAGAAACTTTGTTTTTAATCTTTTGGATTTTGGATTGACCTGCTAGAAAACATCTTAAAATGCCGAAAAATGATTATAAAAAACATCATGAGAGAAATTACGCGATAAAGATGGCTTTATTGACCGTTTATTATGTAAGTATTACTCAAAATATAACCATGTGATAAAAGAATAAATGGAACAATATCACTGACAGTTTAACACCAATTTTATCTTTTGGGGGTCTGTATGGAAAAATAATTTGTCCAACTACTTTAATTTCTCTTTAAAAAAAAATAAAAAGTGAGTAATCGTACAAAATGCTGCAACCAATTTTGATAATATTATTCAAGTCTTTAGGAAATTACGTACTGTTGACAAAAGTTCATGGAGATTTAACCTTTCTTTCGATATTCGTATTGTTTGTTATTTATATTTCACGGATAATATGAATTTTAGATGTCAAACACCTAGTGGCTTTGAGTCTGTTTGTAAAATGAACTACTAAATAACATTGTAATAAAGCATTGATAAATGGAATTTAAACCAGAGTATTCGCGTGTCGTTTACATTATTTACCAAATTTGGCTGTCTTGAAATTTTGTTCGTGTTTGTAACAAATTAAAACTTCAGTTTGGTGCTAGTGTGAATACTTCATGCTGATTCAGAGGCGGATTTGGATGAAGGCGGTTAAAGCCCATTCTTCTTTTGAAATTCAATCGACTTTCCTTGACTCTTGAGTGAACAGCGCAAAATATTCCCTCGATCCAAGCCCCAGTATCTCGAAAATAAAATTGTTGCAATATTTTAAAATTGGATGACAGTTGATTAAGTATTAGGTGAGCATGTTTAGCCATATGTGCTATTGAAAATGACACTCAGAGTTAGATCTTTATTTCCTTCTCCCATTTGCTTTCTTTTTTCTATCATTATTAACGCTCACGCTGTACAGTGCGTCCAAGAAAAAAAGGAAACCGAGAATTGTCGATGTTTAATCATAACTTAGTCACATTTATAATCAATAAATGACACATATTTGGAAAGCTGGGATCCTCCTCTTTCATTTGATGCAACTCATATGATGCAAATTTCGACGCATGAGTGAGTAGAATGAATTTGAAGAGAGGAAACCAAAAAGTAATTTGGCGGACGGTATTTGAATTTCAAAGAGAAAAATCACATTTTATAGAAAGCTAAGTTTTTGCCCTTTAATATGACACCTCAGTCAGAAAGAATGAGCTAGGAATAACAAAGTTCTGTTGGTTTAAAGTAGTGGTTTCCTCTCTTCAAATTCATTTTAATCACCCATGCGTGAAATATGCATCATATGAGTTACGTCAAATGAAAGAGGAGTATCTAAGCTTTCCAAATATGTGTCATTTATCGATTATAAGCGTGACTAAGTTATCATAAAACATCGATAATTCTCGGTTTCGTTCTTTTTCTGGGACGCGCTGTATAATGTACATGTATTATACAACCCGTCTCTATTTTGGCACAGTAAACTCGTTTGGTTTTCATCAACTGACTCCGAGGCTCGTAAATATTGACTAGGGAGGAGCAGGGAGAAACAAGAAATACCTCTTTTTATTCTGATGGACTTAACCAAAACATAGTAAAAAATTTACGGCGTACAACGGTACAGAATAAAGATAAGCTCTTAATTGTAATTTATTCGGTATTTGTATGGTATTTTATGGAGTTGATAGCTACCGCATTCCATGGTCACCAGAAAAAAGGCTTTATGTTGAATAACTTGTTACTTTGCAAGAATTTCTGTTTTAAACCAAGGTCCAAAGCTATGCAACGTTATGAAATCAAAAAATGTTAATCCTTTTCAATACACTACTTCCATCGGGTTTTTCTTTTTTGATTATGTGATGTAGTGCCATTTCATTAGAGAAATTTCCATTCTCAATGAAATTGAACATTTAGTTCTAACTTCTATTTTAGTTAAGTTTAAAAAGATGACTACAATGTGGCAACAAATGTGGAAATTTCTCACATTTGAAATGTTAAAGTGTCTAAAACCGAAGGATACCTCACCGAATATAATTTAGAAGGGTTTCCTATGACTTTAAACAAAAAACTGACAAGCAAATCACCCCTCCCGGTTCAAAACAAGGTCTTCTTGAAAAATACATTTTTTTCCTGTGCATTTTACTGCCCTAATATGACTCTCTGAATGAAAATTTGATGCCCAAACTTGCAACATCCAAGAATGGTGTAAATTATAGAGGTTTGTGAAACTAAATGTGACTTTTGGTTTGATAGAGGTCATTGGCACCACCGAAACTTTTAATATTGGTCGTAAATCAATACGTGAATGACAAACGGAAATGATAGGTAGGCGTCAATGACAGATGTGTAAATAGATAGAAATGTGAGTACATGTAGATGGAAACGAAGGTATCATGGAGATATATATGGATGGAAAGATAATTAGATGGAATGATAGATAGACAGACAGACAAATAGATAGATAGATATATAGATAGATAGACAGATAGATAGGTAAATAGATAGATAGATAGATAGATAGATAGATATATAGGTAAATAGATAGATATATAGATAGACAGATAGATAGGTAAATAGATAGACAGGAGATAGATACATAGGTAGATATAGATATATTAATATAAAATGATAGATAGATGGATGGAAAATAAATGGGCGGAAGGATGAATAAATAGATGGAAAGATTGATTGATTGGAGAAAGGGAGATAGATAGTACTCTACGTACTATCCCCAGTCTGTTTGCAAAATGTAAATATCATTGTTATCGACTATAAAAACGTAAGAGATAAGAATATGGTAGAAAGAGAGAGTGTGAAAGACATATGTGGATATCAAGGCAGGCGTGCTTCAGGCTAAGCCTAAGCCCACGAGAAAAGGCAAGAAAGAGGGGGAAAGGGTGAGAAAAGAAGATGTCCTTCTAGAAGATGGCGTTATTGATTTGCACTTTATTCATTGAAAAATACAGGTCACTCATCCGCCCCCCCCCCACTCGTAACACCAGTGCCCCCTAATAACTGTCTGGACCTACGCTTCGCCCCTAACGGAAGTAACCACATTGAATGGCAAATTCACATTTCTACGAATTCGTGCTTGCCATCACGGAGAAGCGAGTAAGAATTACAACTCTTTTGACGATACAAAATAAACACGTCTATCCAAACAAAGCGGTAAATTATATGTCATTTTCGGCTATCAAACCGCCGTTAAAGTCAATCATCGTTATTTTGAGAGGAGCATTGTTTATTGGGGAGAAAGTTATAGCTTTCCGAAGGAGAGTGGTGAGACTTTTCTTTTAAACTTTAAACTACGATGTTGAATGAAATGACCCCCCCCCCCCCCCTATCCCTCTTATCTCTCTCTCTCTCTCTCTCTCTCTCTCTCTCTCTCTCTCTCATCCCCTCTCCTTCTCTACCCCATCCCTTCACTCTTTTCATCTCCCATTCGTCTTTTTGTACCACTCGCCCTCTCTACCTCTCCTATCACTTTCTTGCTTTTCTCTCCCACTCTCTCAATCGCCCATTCCTTCCTGCTTCATGTCTGTCTTTCTCTCTCTCTCTCTCTTAATCATTCATTCTTCTTTTCCCTTCACATTCTACCTACTACCTCTCCTATCCCTATTCTTGCCTGCCCCCGCCTGATCTTTTCTCTCTCTCTACTTCTGTCTCGGTCTGTCTGTCTCTCATCTTCTCTCTCACTCTCTCTCGCTCACTCACTTTTTCTCTCTCACACCAGACTATCAGCATCATCACTTTCAATATTGTTCTGTGGAGTCTGTACTTGGGACAAAATAATGCAATAAAGAGCTAGAATATGTATTTTTACATTTATTATTTTTCTCAAGAGTATCCAACAAGCATTCATTTTTTATACAGAAGAACTGAACAAAACAGAGTCTACAGAAATATCTTGAATTAAGGTCATTTACTGGACGTGTTGGGCGTCAACTTTCAATGATGTTGTAATTTAGGGATGATTTAACACCATCTTGACTCTCAGTATCATTAAAAAAGAAAACAGTAAACTGAATAAATAACCCTTTCACTTGTGATGGCTATGCAGCGCATTCATTGTACACAATATACCAAATGCAGTCTTCAGATGTATAAATGTTTTGTTGAGGAGCTTATTAAAAGAGGAGCTGTATACACCTGTATACATTTTGGGGGGAATAAACATACATGTACATGTATATGTATGGATGACATCTTCAGTAGGATTAGGGTCCCTTACCATGTCCAGTCTTTTTGCTTGCATACCATGTATATGTTATGTCTCAAAACCACATAAAATTAATTTGATTGTGTTGAGAGAAAGAATAAACCTCCAAAACAGGTTGCTTTGTTGGAATTAACTTTTCTCCAGACTAACTGTTGGCCATTGCAGAACACATAAAACTTTCAAATCAAACATGACATTTCCTGGAATTTATCCCATCTTTATTTGAGGAATAAAATGTACTTTTTACATCTATTGCCTGAAACAAAATGCCTTTCACGAGTCATATTATAACATACATTTCAACGGATGTGAAAGGATGTGAATCAGATATTGTTTGTACACCCTATAGTTCAGCAAAAATGGAGCAAGTGACAAATATTGAGTATTTACAGAGTGTACAAAACATTGATGCAGATCAAGCCAGGATGCGTGCCATTTTTAATTGGGGATGCTTGTCTGTTGCTTCTCTATCCCCCTCATATATCATTTAAAGATGTCCTAGTTTGTTTTAACAAGAAAGACGTATACATCCCCCAAATCTTCTGGTAACATTTGGTGAAATACATGTTCAAAGTAGAGACCAGATACTCTCCTATCTCTGAATTTCATTATTCTTTGTGGTATATTTATCAATTTCTAAACACTAATCAATTTCAATGCAATGGTATCAGACTTCACATGCTAATTATAGGCTCCACACAAACTTCTCCACTATTTGAACTTATGAGGGATTTATGAGGGTTCAAAGTTTAAAATCTGGGGCTCCAGATCTTTTAACGCCATGTGCACCAAATTCTGTCAAGCCCTGGCTAATCATCACTTGCTCTCATTTTTTTACCAAAGTACAATTAAACAATACAGAAATGGTTTATTCTAGTTTAGTTGTATGTCATGTAGCGTGGGGTGGAGCTGAATTTAGCGTAGGCCTTGATGACTTTGTTGATTGCGTCTCTGAAGTCCTTCTCGCTGGCGACCTTCTTCCTAGCTCTGATGGCAAACATACCAGCCTCTGTGCACACACTGCGGATCTCAGCACCTGATAAAGACAATATGATTGACCAATATTTATGAAGGCCAATCTTACTCTTGAGTTTCTTCTTGTCTCAGATTCTGAAACGAAATCCCTGATTTAGCTCATGCTGCAATGATAATTGTAAACCTTTAGGTCAGTCAGGAACCCCATGACTGTCTAATTATCAAGATATTTATGATTGGAAACTAAAATCAAATTTTGTGTTTTCCTAACACTACAGTCTATTGGGGAAAGCGAATATGGTAAAACCGTTCACTCAAATATTTTTACATTTTGAGGCACTTTTTGATCATTTTAAAGCCCTGCATCTCAGATTTAACATCGTTACATGATGCTTTTAATGCTTCAGTGTGCCTCAAAAGGTCTCCCCCTCACCTTCCAACAATTTCATCAAGTATTTTCAACTTGCCGTATTTCAAGCCATGCAATAATCTGACTACAATCTGCTACAATCTGACTTCTAACAATCTGTCTTGTAGTTGAAGTATTGTATTGTTTATTGTTTTTTAAAATTATAAACTGACACTTATTATACCAAAATGTTTACCATATTTTTGGTTGAGTTTCTTCTTCAACTAAGTTAATGCTTCAGTGTGCCTTAAAAGGTACCATCCCCCTCACCTTCCAACAATTTCACCATGCATTTTCAACTTGCCGTATTCCAAGCCATGATATATAATCTGACTACAATCTGCTACAATCTGACACTTACACCAAAATCTGTATCATATTTCAGGTTGGCAACTCACATGATTCCCTTCCTTTCTGACTGCAACCTATCAGGCATCTTACATGATAATTTTTCTACTAATGTCATATTCTAAGTGTGGTTTTTCATTAAATGGCTTTGGTTAGGTAAAACTAAACTGGAACTTGAATTACGTGCTTGTATGTATAAAATAAAGCTAACTCACCAGTACAGTTTGGACATAGTCTGGCCAGCAGCTCATACCTGATGTCCCTCTCCACACTCATGGATCGAGCGTGAATCTTGAAGATGTGTGAACGACCCTGGATAAAGGCAAAAGACAATAATTATATTTCAATACAATTGGCATCTATACAGCATCATTCACCCAAAACAGGCAAAGTGAAATGACAAAAATGACACAAGAACGACCCTGAATACAGACAACAGAACAACAATAATAAAGTAATATTATAAGTAGGATCGATAAAGGCTCTGTCCCACGTGATGCGGTAAACCACATTAAAAAATAACTGCCAGGGAAAAATAACATTACATAAGTGTAGCACACTTTAAATCTATGCATTTTATAACATATTCTTTCACGTTATGAATAAAGCTAATATAAGCTCATAAATCATATTTTAACTTTTTCTCTTTTTAACCATAGTATATAAACATCATTGTGGTTTGGTTAGCATTGTGAATGTTTGTAAACTGGGTCTTAGCCTGGAATGCTACCAAGGGAGTAGACACAATTCGTGTGCGCAAGCCTGGATCCGATGACCAGGGTAACAACACAACTATAACAGCTTAGTGCCATCATTGATGCATTAACCAATATATAAACCCAGAATATTTTTACTATCATCAACTGACCTCTAAGTCTGGCAATCCAAACTCCACTTTCCTGTCCAGTCTTCCTGGTCTGACAAGGGCGGGGTCTAGTGTGTCGGGTCGGTTCGTTGCCATGAGAACCTTGATGTTACCACGGGGATCAAAGCCATCAAGCTGGTTGATGAGTTCCAACATGGTTCGCTGGACCTCGTTGTCACCTCCTGCTCCGTCGTCAAACCTGGCACCTGGATGATACAGATCAAGAATAATAAGTTATAGCACTATTGTGTAGATTAGACAAATCTTTAGTCAATGATAATTACACAACTAACTCCTAGATCCTAATTGATTCCTTGGACCTTGGTACTATCCAACAATTAAATAGATTAATCAAATGAATATACGAGAACTAGATTCACTGTTAAGTTGCATTTGTCCAGAGGGGACAATTTGTGTGAACTATGACAGCTTTTTCCAAAAATTAAACCCTAAGAAGTCTATAAAAGATGAAAAGGTTTGTATGTTCACACAGTCATGTCACCCCCTCCCCTGGTATTTCATAAATGTGTAAAAGCGTATTTATATAATATCAGATGGCTTTTTGTGTAATACAAGAATATATTGCTTGAGCCATGGCAATATTGGACGGAGTCTAATATTGTCTTAGAAAGAGCAATATATTCTTGTATCACACAAAAACAAGGCCATACATATTATTATTATTATCTATATTAGTCCGACTTGTGAAATAACACAATTTGACTTACCTCGGTAAATATGGCTTGATTTTTGTGTCATATCATATCGCCATGATATCGATATCGGTAGTTGAAGTTCCCGGATGACTGAGCAATATGAAAACAATATTGGTCAGTCATCCGGGTACTGCGCTAAAGATATTGAATTCACTGATTTATTGTACCACTTGGAAGCCTTATACAGATATAAATAGTTAATATCTTTTCTTCCCATGTGTATCACAAGCATAAAAGTTTAGAACTTAAAAGAGACCTACATTATATGTAAATATCTCACCTCCAATTGCATCAATTTCATCAAAGAAAATGAGACAGGCCTTCTTTCCTCTGGCCATCTCGAAAAGTTCTCTCACCATCCGAGCACCCTGCAAAGAAAAAGAAAAATTTATATTTGAAATTTAGGCTTTTTGTTACATTCTTTTAAACTAAACAGAAAGACTGCTCTTTGAAATACAAATTAGCGATGATGTGCTTTACAATTATAATCATCTGAACTAAAGACAAATGTAGTTTTATAATACTTTTAAAAATCTAGTCCTCAAAACCTTCCATACGGTGCATCAGACGTATATACATTATATTTAAATAACCACTGTTTAGATACTCCCCCTGTTTTAATTTCATGAAATACTTTCATTAGGTGAACTCTTCAATCACCATCTTGCAACTACAACAGATGAACTTGATAGAAAACACCCATAGCCCTATGTTACTATTCATGAAATCCTATCTTGACTCACCTCTCCTACATATTTCTGTACCAGCTCTGATCCAATGACCCTGATGAAGCAGGCATCTGTTCTGTTAGCCACGGCCCTGGCGCACAGCGTCTTACCGGTACCGGGAGGCCCGTACAGAAGGACACCCTTGGGAGGCTCGATACCTAGGTTGACAAACCTCTCCGGCTGCAAACAAGAACAAGAAACATGACCATGACAACAAACTCTCAGCAATATACCGTGAAAAAACTCAGAATAAGACATTCATGTATTCCAACCCCTATCCCTTGCATGGACATTTAGTCTTATGCTCAATGCAAATATCCGGCAGAAAAGACATCCTAACATAGTAACCAAGAAGATTTTTTTAATTCTGAATCAAAAGCACAAACTCCATCTTGTATATTTGCAAAACAATAAAGCCCCATCTAGATGTTACATGGTTAAAAATGAAAATAGCAAAATTAAATGTGATGATGACAGTAGGCATAATGAATTTGTATCTTATTATAAACATGTACAAAGTTGGTGTGTGTAACTTTTTTTTTGAAGCCCCACTTGCCGTACCGGTACATGTAAAGGGAAAATACTTTCATTTAGAAAAATTGCAGTGAATAAAGACATACTGAAGCTTTTCGTCATCAGGGTAAATAGCAAGAATAAACAGAAAGTCAAATCTGACAATCTGTCATTTTGGAGCAAAGTTTTCTTAGGGGGTTTTACTGTGTCATATCTGGACACATTAAAGGTTTTATAAAAATTGCATACATTGACAGATAAAAGCTAAGATTACAAGCTGGCATTCTATACCGCAATATTCCATACTTACATGTAGTAGAGGTGTTTCTACAACTTCTCGTAGTTTATCGATTTGTTCTTTACAACCTCCGATGTCGGAGTAGGTCACGTCTGGCTTTTCTTCAACCTGAATAGTACATAAAGAAATGAACCATTAGCTTCATGGTACACAATTTCAAAACAGAAGTACTTTCTCAAGAATATCTTATATGGGAATGATACCTCTGACATAAAAATGTCAGGTGTGACACTACTAAAGAGAGAGAGAAAGAGAGAGAAAGAGAGTGCATACTTGATAATTCATTAACTGACCTGCATCATGGTAACTGTTGGGTCAATCTTGGGTGGCAGTGGAATGTGAATCTGGTACTTGTTACGATCAACCCTGGCAAACAAAATATTTAGGGGAAAAAAAAGAGAAACCAACATAAATAAGGAAATCAAACACCACTTACAATTTGCTGTACATACATGTATTCAACAGTAACTATGGATATAACATAAAGACATGAGCCACCACACATGTGAACAATTCTAATCATGGTGTATGGGAAGACATTACTTTCAGCCTATAGACTGTATACATAAAATATTAAAAATTGACAACAGCTAATGACAATATTATGAATCTATAGAGTATGATGTCACTATTGCTTGCTTTAGAGATTGCAGCAAAAATTTGATTCATTTCTTTGAAGATACAAATACTAGAGAATTCTTACCCAACCCTCATGCCCTCTTCTATGTCTGTCGGTGCCACGTTGTCGTGTAGGTCCACCACAAACTTGGCGAACTGTTTGACGTTGATGATGTACTTGGCATCCTCCGTGTCAGCGTTGATGATCTTTGTGCATCGAGCCACCTGCAGAGGCTGCTCGCTGGTGAGGGTTTGCTTGTCGGCCTGCAGATCCCATAGCGCAGGGTTGGCTAGTCCTGTGTCGGATTCTTTGATACCTGTGCCCGAATAAAAGTAGAGTACATGATGATTAGCAAATCATCAATGCTCCTGATGTGGCTAAATTTGAAAGCTAAAGATTCACAGAAAACCTTGAACTAACACCAGGAACTATCACTGCAGTGACTCAATAATGGTCTGCATGTTGATAGCTACTTCAAGGGTTTTTTGTGTGCAGTAATTTCAAGACAAATAATGCCCATTAACATTAGGATCAGTCTACCTGAAAGGGCACCAATCATTCCCCATAAAGACTGGGAGTGGAATAAGACTACAAGAGTGCACCGAGTGGCAGAGATCAGAGGTGTGTGAAAAAATGTTAGAATCAATCTCCAGACTGGGAAATGAAATGATGGCATGGTTGAACTTGATAGACTATTTTTTACTCACCAGTAAGTTCATTGACCCTCTTGACAATGGCTTGGATGTCATCTTCTACTTGCTTGATTGGTTTTGTGTAGGGCCCAGCTCCCTGAAAAGTAATAAAATAAATATTCAAATTAAATTTAAATATAAAATGCTAACAATTGTAATTCATCTTTAAATAAAAGTAAAGAGATTTAATTGAACACTCATTTAAATAAACTATTTATTTAAACACCTGCAATTGTACATTCAAATGAAATACTTGCATTTTTGTTTACAGCTGAAAGGAATTTACATAAATACAGGTGGAATTTCAAATAATCAGCCTTACAGCTATCTACTAATTATGTTAATTAAGCCATATCAGTAATTACATATTAGTCTCTTAATTCATTTCAATGTGTATAGTTTTACTGACAAGGCCTTTACTTTAGTGAAATTCTTTATATCTCTGCTGACAAAAAAGTGTGGCATCTTAAGTTTTTCAAGATCTCAATTTAATTGGTTCTTCATCTTGGTGTTAGCTACATCACAAATCCACCATGACAATCTATCAGCCAATCATAAGAAACTATGTCACTTTGTATCAATTTCAATAAATTTATGAAAAATCACAATTTAATAATAACAAGTAGAGACTAGAGTCAAATTTGGACTTGTATCACTTTAAAGCCAAACTTTTTTCATTTATCTGTATTCACACTCTCAACAAGTCAGAACATAGCAGTCTCACAGATCGTATCAAAGATATTTTGTCAGTTCGATGCATTACATGAAAGTGATATTATCAATGACGTCATACTTACATATGATTTGAGAAGTGCAATGTCTCCTTCATCCAAGGCTGAAGTATAAAAAGTATATAAACATAGAGATAAGATAATAACACATAAATATCTAAATAATAAAAGGATAGACAGGAATTTAAAAGAAAAAGGTAAACATCAAATAAGATCTATTCTCTTGAGATTTTTGCAAAACCATCTGTATGGTGAAACTTGGTACTCGAATGCTCTCTTTCGTTCTCCATGTGAAGCTTTTAGTCTTGCAGAGCTTGTGAGATAATGATCTTGGCAGGTCCATATCACCAAATTACCATTTTGTGTTGATTATTGGTACTTATTTCAATTTCCACTCGATTAGTACAATGGAAATGAAGAGCTAAGGAAGACTGGAAGTTAGTGCCAAATTTGATGATGCTATGGTTTAGCTGGGCATAAGGAAAGGGACATTCCCCAGGGCCCAGACAATTTTGTTTTTGTTTTTTGTTGTTGGTAGTTTTAACAGCCCTTATTATTCAATTGTGAACATTTATTCAAAACCATGAAATGAAATTAAAAGTCTACATGTGTATAAAACTAATAAAAGTCACATTTATAAATTTAGAATAGAAGACATCATTCTATTTTAGTTTGACGCTTTGCAAACAATATTTAAAAAAATATTCAACACCATTATTTAAACTACCAGTACCATGTTCCAACTTTCCAACTTTCCAACTTTTCTATAAAAAAAATGAAGATGTTTCGACAAATGTGTGACTGAAAACTTGCTATGTGTATTTGGAAAAAATTTAAATCACTACCAGTACCAGTGACACTACAAGCTCTAGACTAGGGTTTTACTCTAGATCTACATATATTTTATATGATTAACTTTATGAACAGCTATCAATTAGTATTTAGTACCTCATATATTTATGGTATGATAGTAGGGGAGCTTCAAAGCACACTGCTTTTGGTGTGCATGATTATGATTTGCAGTTTCCCATGCTTTCCTTTCTTCATGTTCTTTGTCTGTATTTTGTATGATTTTACCATTTTTATGTAGACAGCTCTACAGGTCAGGTCAGGCCAGGCCATTTAAGTTTAAACAATGATTTCATGAAGGATACGCAAAATATTTCATAGAACTTCAAGACTTCTGAATTTTAGTTGGACATTATTATACAAGAATAATAATTAAGATGGGTAGACTAGTGCTATTTGATGGTTATTTTCATGACATCCAAAGGCACGACATGGAAGCCTGACTACTGAGAACACAGCATTCTTCCAGAATCTTGGATACTGATACTGATGTTATAGCCAAAGCAAAGC
>BEXV01005294.1:4030-18247 GCA_003118195.1 Hemicentrotus pulcherrimus | reverse complement strand
CTTCCTCTCGTCTCCTCTTCTTTCTATCTTCCTTCCTTCATTTTCATTTATCTTTGAACCTTTTTAAAATTTGCTTTCTTTCTCTTTTATTGTCCAGCGTCATAAAATTATTTGAAGCGACACAAATTAATGTTAGAACAGAAGAGATGAAGTAGATTCTTAGTGAAGCCCCTCTGAAGTGTTGGGAGCCCCATACATTTGATGGCAATTTAAAAAAAAAAATTGTATCATAATGTAAAAGAGGATATCTTTTAAGACTCATTTCTGCAACGATTTTTAAAACAAATGTGTTTGAAGTCGAATATTGACGAAAGAATACAGAAAAGTAGATTTTCTGGGTACAACAGAAAACCAAAATAATGTAATATTTTATCACTATTTGTCTTCAAAACACTTTTGAGGGGGAAATCTTTGCAGGAGTGTGTCCTAAATGACATCCTCTTTCACATCATGATTCTTGATACAATCTAAGTGAATTTTGCCATCAATTTGTTGGCGTATTTGGAGGCTTTCAACACTTTAGAGGATCGTTGACATCATCTTCACGGTAGATGGCGCTCTTTATGAAACACCAAGAAAAATCATAGTGCGTTCAACTTTTATAAATGGCGCTGGTATTGTGTACATGAAATTTTAGTAAGAGAGCGGAGAACTACCGATTATTTTCTCATGAAGCCGGCCAGGATGGCGGGTGTTACTCCGAAAAGGAAAGAGATCTACAAATATGAAGCCCCTTGGACATTATATAGTATGAACTGGGGAGTTAGACCGGACAAGCGGTTCAGACTGGCAGTCGGAAGTTTCGTTGAAGAATATAATAACAAGGCAAGTGGAAATCTAATTCACCTTCTCTCATACAAAGCAATGTTAACGCCAATGCGATTCCATGACTTTTATGACTGACGATGAGCTAGCGCCAGCTCAATCAAGTGAAAAGTGTGATGAATTGACTGAAGTGCTAGTGATGAGGAAAAAAAAGGGGGGATGGGGTTACGTGGAGGGTTGTTTTAAAGAGTAAAATAGCTAATTGTTGTCTACATATGATAGATCTACACAGAGGCAGAGAGTTTTATATTTTTCCCCATCTATACTCTTGCTCAAAGTTAGCCTAGATCTAGACCTAGCAATGTAGCATGACAAAATGCAGCGCACATGCATTAGTCTAGGGGCGCTGGTCCGAGAATAAGGATCGTCTTTCTTAACATGCACCGATGCATCTTCAATAATAAGGACCGTCTGCATTTTTCCAGACGTTTCATATTTTTAATCAGAGCATTGCCACCATTGGCGATGCAAAAAACAGATTCTGCAATGATTTTTTTGATGCATTTTACATTGACTTTGTACAGAGACCTTCACATTATGAGCACAATATCCGTGGGAAGACGGACAACCCATAAAAGAAGACGGTGAACTAGGATTATTTTCCGCCGGGGAATCCATTTTTGGCATCGCCAGAGGGCTGTTCTGTGACATGAAACTCCCAGAGCGCCGATGAAAAAAAACGTCCTCCAAAATGCAAACAACCCTTAATTTTGAGGACGCATTTTGTCCTTGTTTATGAGGATATCCTTGTTTATGAGGACGATCCTCATTCTCGGACGAGCGCCCCTACCTATGCAGGGATGTCAAACTCGACATTGTAGAATGATTAATAAAGAGGGTGTAGCGTGGTAATACCATCTATGACTTTTTTTGGACAGCTGCACATAAACAAATGGACCTGATTGATGGTCAGCGCGCGCTAGCTTTCTCAAAACGGACTGAAGTTCTCTTCACACTTCAGTTTTGCATATGTTGCGTGCACATGAATACTGCGGTCGCGTCGTTAGTAGTCGTATTATTCCGTAAATCTCTGGTATAAGGCGCACCTGTGCATAAGGCGCACCCCTATTTTCAAGACTTGCTTTTTGTTAAAACCAGATCAGATCCCGTCTTATTTCAGAGTTCGGAAATACTTTCATTTTATTACGAGGCACAGTTGAAGTGCTTGTGAACTAAGTTAGACCTTTGGCCTTTGCACAACAACAACAAAATCCAGCAGTCAAAACAGCACGTCCATTTGAACATATGGGACTACAATGACTATACAATGGTACAGGACATTTCTAGAAAACTCCACACAACTTATACCGGCAGGGAAAAAAATAATATTTATTTTTTGGGGGGCTACTTTTCAAGCTTGCCTGCCTGAAAATAACATTCTAAAATTTGTTTTGCATTGAACTCTATGTAAATTTATGGGGGCTGTTTTCTGGTTTTCGGGGGCTCTTTTGGGCATTTCGGGGGCTATTTCGCCCAGTGCCCAAGTGTATTTTTTTCACTGACTTACCGACAATTTTATGTTGCATTGTTGAATGATATGAAGACGAAAATATCTTGCATAACTTATTTTTCTAATAGAATCTGTACCATATTGCCAAAAAGTAAAAGAAGGGACGTGAAAGATTGTTTTCTTACGAAGCTAGTAGCCGCGCAACGCAACTGCGCAGGTTAAAATCGCAATTCCATATTTCACCGCACATCGTGGTAGGATACCAAATCTGCCCCCGTGTAAGTGGGCTGCATGACACAGGTGTGAGTGAGCTGAAGACATGGGAGAGCTTTGACCAGCAAAGTGTTTTGTGAAGGGTATAATTTTTCGAGACTGAAAAAAAATTCAAAATCTCTTCCTTTCAAATTAGGAACATAGTTTTACTTCATATAGTAGATTCTATTCTTTGTTTTCATTATGAAATTCATGTCGAGACACAGAGATTTTTGAAAACCCCCCAAAAAGTTGCATTTTGAGGACTCAAAGTATTCTGTACCTGTGTATACGGCGCACCCCGACTTTTGATTTTTCCTGACGGTAAAAAAAGTGCGCCTTATACACGGAGATTTACGGTACTCGATTGGCCCAGAGTCAGGCCACGGGAAAGACACTTAGTCGCGTCATGCTACACCCCCTTTAAGCTAAGAATGAATGAGAGACTGATTCTGATTCTGAGACTGAGTCCTCTGCTCTGGAAAATTGTCATCAATGCGAATGATATTAATCAGCTTTTGCCTATTGGCTTCTTTTTATCTCATTATTAGATTTACTAGTTATAAAAGAGGAACATATCAACGCACCTACACGTACTGACTTTAGAATTAAATCCATTTGCAAATGGAAAAAAAGACAACCAATATAGGCAAGACAAGACGAAATGTGAAAATGAAATGAAAATCATTCAAACTCACTGCGTATAGATCTTCGAACATGTCGATAGCACGGTTTGTATTTAATGTTTCAAACTCACTGGGAAGAGATCTTTGAACATGGCGATAGCACAGTTTGTATTGGATTTAAATTGTCCAATGCCTGTTTTGTTCAGTTGATATGAGATAACTCACTTAACGATGTCAATTTAATTTAAAAAATTCTCATGCTGCTGCAGTTTTTTCTGACCAAAGCCTATTTACATGAGTCTTGACTGAGTTGCCAATTTTCTGTTGTGATCAGTCTACTTTTTTCTTATTCTTTATAGTCTAGATTAATTTGTTTGTAAAAAGGTATTTGATCTGTTTCTCAATTTTGTATTGTTTAATTTATTAATTTTTTTTTTTTTTTTTTGCAGGTTCAAATTGTAGCGCTGAACGAGGAGACGTCAGAGTTTGAGGCAAAGAGTACGTTTGATCATCCTTACCCCACCACAAAGATCATGTGGATACCAGACAATGTAAGCATTATTCTGTGTCCTTAGATAGCGTTAGCTCTTTAATACAGTGTCGATCGTCAGATGGTCGTTGGCCTGACTCTCACGACTTCCGTCATGTGGGTGGGTTCAAGCCCCGCACTGAGCAGACTAAATGCAAAAATGCTTGTCTCCGCGTTGTGTATAAGTGCAACCCTCTCCTCTGCTTTTCGATGCAGGCTCAGGTTCAGGGTTAAAGGCACACTGCCATACTTGTAGCTACTTGCTCCCTCTATACATGTATATAAAACTTCCCCAATCGGTGCCTGTTGGTCCCCCATGATCCTCTTTTTCTTATGTTAAATGAGAGCTGAGTTAATGAGATAGCCACCTGTCACAGTGACCTCGATGGCTCTCTGTGTGGTCTAATCCCTTCTGACCCAGTAGTGGTGACGGTCTTTAAAACGCTCTGGTCCTCGAATGGAATGCCAACTGGAGGCCCCGTGTGTAGGAGAGTCACACCTTACATGTATGCACATTAATACACTACACTTCTTGTAAAGAGTAGGGTTCAAACCTGCTGTTCAGTGTGCCTGCGTACACAACTGGTAATCTGTATATACAAATGGCCCCCAAATATCCACCGATCATCTAAACATGGGGAACTCCCACTTTAGAATAATCACTTCCAAAATGATAGAGATGCTTCATGAATACCTTTTGTTTGACCTCTTGAAAAGAATACTTCCACGGGTCTGTGCATCATAGAATGTACCACCGTTGCATAAATCAGTAATGATTACAGAACTTTCATGATCACACTTTGATATGCCTATTTTCGTTCCATGCCAATCCATTTCCGGAACTACCTTATTTTGCACTCTTACCATAACTCACGTTTCTCTATTAAAGACAATTGTTAATTATTTTATTGGTCTTGTTTCTTTTTCTCATGAACATGCTTCTTATAAGAAGGGTGTGTTTCCGGATCTCTTAGCGACCAGTGGAGATTATCTGCGAGTTTGGCGTGTCGGTGAGACGGATACAAGATTGGAATGTCTGCTTAACAATGTAAGTATCTGGGCATTTCATCATTATAAAGATTGGAGAGGGAGGGATGGGGAGGAGGCTGTATACATGTCTAATTAATCACGTATCACACATTATGGTTGTAAAGGATTATTTCTGATTTTTACATGTGTCAGTGAGATGGGTATGAGTTCAGAAAGCCTTCTTAAAAATGTTAGTATCAGGGGTGATATTCCTGAGATTCGTTTTATATCAGAATAAAATCTCAGTGAGATAAAGTACCCTTCAAGACTTGTTCAAGTACAGACCCAATTGTGATGTGACAACCTATAAGAAATGTTGTTAGATTTCACTCTCGTTATGTTCAGTCAATAAAATCACTTTCTACCAGTCTCTTGGCAAGTGAGCTAGAATGTGTAAGTTGTTAACATTTTCAGTACGCATGCCTCCAAGCGCAGATGCGCCGAGGTACAGTTCAGAGGCTGTTGGTAACCATTACAAGCAACATTTGAAGTATGTTATTAGTTGGCAAAAATCTTGAAATACAATTCGATAATCCTGTCTGAATGTTGCTTGAGAAATGTAGTCGGTGCTCTATGTTGTTTGTTTTGATCTCTCGAATAACAGCATACTTGTCAAAAATATGTTGCTCTTACTGTGCGTCCAAGAGACAAAGTAACCCCTCTACAGTATTTTAGTTTTATTCAAATTTTTTTTTTTTCACGCAAGATGAGATGGGCAATACCGTTTAAGCTGCATTTATTATGTATAAAACTGTATGCGGGAAGTAAGAGATCGAGATGAAATTAAAGATGGAATCTGAGATAAAAAGCGGTCTCAGAATATCAAATTTTTATTATAGATAAAATGACATGCAAATTTTGAAATTTATTGATTTTTCTGGTGAATTTCAGACGTTTCCATGCTCGGCTTGAAGCTAACAGGTGCCCGGGGCTTACATTTATGGGCACCCGAAATCTAAGTCTGTACTTACGGCCCATTTCTAAACAGTTAAATCTGAACCCCCATCCTACAATAATTAGACTAAGTGTGAAGTACTGCTTTCATGCATTTTGTGATTTCTTTTGTTGCAGAACAAGAACTCAGATTTCTGTGCCCCGCTGACCTCTTTTGATTGGAATGAGGTGGACCCTAACCTGCTGGGGACATCGAGCATCGATACGACATGTACCATCTGGGGCTTGGAGACAGGACAGGTCGTTGGCAGAGTTAATATGGTGACAGGACACGTGAAAACACAGCTCATTGCACATGATAAAGAGGTATGGATGAGGGATGATGGAGGAGGGAGGGTGGAGGGAGGGGGAGGAGAGACTAGAATGGAAGGGAGATGGGTTTAGAGATGGGGCAGAGTTAAATTGTTGACGGGACATGCGAGAATTCCGCTCATCGCACATGATAAAGAGGTATGGATAAGAAAGGGGACACATCGAGATGATAAGAGAAAGAGAGATAGAGAGGTAAAGGGATGGAGATAGAGATAGAGATGGAGAGAGATACGAAGGAAGGGGAAAGAAAGGAAAGGAGGAGAAGAGGGTGGCAGGTAGCAAACTGCCAGGTAGGGTTAGGAGGAAGGGTCAAAGTAGAACTGAAGGTCAATTTCTTGTCCAATGTCTCATCTACTATATACCACAAAACATCTAATGCCCAATATGCGACCTGTCTTACACTGCTACCTCTTCCCAAGGTCTACGACATTGCATTCAGTCGAGCGGGCGGAGGGCGCGACATGTTTGCGTCCGTCGGGGCAGACGGGTCGGTCAGGATGTTTGACCTTCGACATCTGGAGCACTCGACGATCATCTACGAAGACCCCCAGCATCATCCTCTCCTGCGCCTAGCCTGGAACAAACAGGACCCTAACTACCTTGCTACTATGGCCATGGACTCTTTTGAGGTATGTCCCTTGGATAGGATGTTAATGATGAAGGTTTCTTGTATAGAGCCTGTATTCCCCTTTGCTGGGTGCTCAGATTTTTTTGTAAAAACTAACTGCACTAACTAAAAATCTCTTGTTAGAAGATTTTAAAGTAATTAAGGGTGTTCCACAGTAATGTTTGTGTGCACCGTAGCTATTCAGGGCCGGCTGACCATGTGTATTTACTATGCTGAATACCAGGAACTCCATGCATTGTGCATGGTGAACAAATGATCAGCTGGCCCTGTGCAGCTAAGGTGCGCGTAAATGTTACCAAGTGTTACCATGCAAGTGTGAAAAAACATCAGATAAAACATGTTCCCTGAAAAGCATGGCTCTTCAAATGCCTTAAGATTCTAAATATGGCATGTAACATCATAAAAATCGGGACTGATTTTTTCGCCACGTATTCGTTTAGTCCCATATACATCTTTCTGTGTACAGTGCTAGTAACTTTACCAAGACTAGGCCAAAAATAAATCATGCAAGTAAAAAAAACGGAATCAAACAGAAATGGATGATTCATCACAAAATAAAATAGAAAAACAGCCAGAAGTTGACAAAAACAGACAAAAATATAACAAATGAAATAATTTTTGTTTGTGTTTTTTTTTTGTTTAATCATAGGTCATCATTTTGGATGTAAGGGTGCCGTGCACACCGGTCGCTAGACTCAACAACCACAGAGCATGTGTGAACGGCATCGCCTGGGCGCCTCATTCATCTTGCCACATATGCACAGCTGGTGAGTTAAACCAAGAACAAATTTCTTGTTTGATTTTGGTGTCTTCCTCTTATGCAGAACGGCGCAAAACACTTTTACAAACCATACAATCATTTTTCCTTTCGATATTCTCTGTAAGCTTCTACAGTGAGTATTTCAGTAACGTGTTATCAGTATCTGTGATATGGTGTAATATTGAAGCCCTAATAAATGGTGCGTTTTTAAATGATCAAGAAGTGCCTCACAAAAAGACTGTAGTGTTATGAAAACCGTGAGGAAAAATGCAAAATTTGGTTTTGATTTCCATTCATAAATATCTTGATTACCAGACAGGCGATTGGCTTGTAAAAGTCATGGGGTTCCTGACTGACCTAAAGGTTTATGATAATCATTGCAGCATGAGCTAATTCCAGGATTTTGTTATCAGAATCTGAGCCAAAGTTATTGGATCCCTTTAATGTACCGCAAATATTTCTACTTTTACAGCTTACAATAAATCTCTTTATCCCTTGATATTTGCAGCTGACGACCACCAAGCGCTGATCTGGGACATCCAGCAGATGCCCCGGGCCATCGAGGATCCCATCTTGGCGTACACGGCGGAGGGGGAGATCAACCAGATCCAGTGGGCCTCCACGCAGCCGGACTGGATTGCCATCTGCTACAACAACTGCTTGGAGATTCTTAGGGTATAGGTAGAGGCAAGGTAGGGGTAGGGCAGACAAACAGACTGGCTGACTGACTGACTGGCAGACTGACAGAGATTGATTGACTTGTCAGAAAGAGGGAAAGAAGTAGGGAGGGATGGAGAGAGAGAGAGAAAGAGAAAAAGAGATATATATAGAGAGAGAGAGAGGAGGAGTGGGGGGCGAGCTGGTGAGAGAGAGAGAGAAACACAGACAGGCTGACTGAGATGAGATTGACTTGACAGAGAGAGAGAGACGGAGAGGGGATGTGTATGTGTGTGTGTATGAGAGAGAGAGAGAGAGAGAGAGAGGCGGAGAGAGAGCGAGAGATGCACAGACAGATTTACAGAGACATAGATTGTCTTCACACAGAGAGAGAGAAAGAGAGAGAGAGAGAGAAAGACTCACATCTTACAACCACTAAGGGATACAGAGAGAGACAGAGACAAAAAACTGAATATTTGAAAGGGACTGATAATAATCGTAAAGATATAACAAGTTATCTAGGAGTGTGAACAAGAGCAGAGGTAACAGGATGAGAAGAGCGAAATTGTAAGAATGGACTGACGACACCAAACGACAACCGACCAAGAAAAGTATTGTCATTGTGAAGCCTCTACCTTGCTTTCGTATCAAATAATCCTTCATGCAATTTAAATGTAGATCAGAAAATTTATTTTATATCGTCTGTTCCGAGCAAGAAAGTCGGTTATCACTTAGAGATAAAGTTTAGTTCTGGTGCGATTGCACTGTGAAAGAAACGGTTTGGAATCGATCAAAAAAAGTTGATCACGTAGCATTTACTGTCAGTATTGGTGTGTACTGCAAGGTTCTAGAATCATCTGATCAAAATGATTAAGAAATTTTGCCCAGTCTTGGTTAAAGCACAAGCACTGTACACAGAAAGATGTATATGGGACTGCACAAACATCATTAAAAATGTGGTCCTCACTTTTAAAGCTGATTCATGTCATATTTAGCATATGAAGAAGGCATTTGAAGAGCCTTGCTTTTCACGGGACATTTTTTCCCCGATGTTCTTCCACACGTGCATAATATAACAATGAAAATGCTAACAAATTATTTGTCACCTCTCCCCAGAACTCAACTTTCTCTTTAAACCCTTTCTAGCTCCGATCAGACGTTTGAAGCTCCTTTGTAATGTGTAGCGCTACTGATAATGTTCATAAGAGTTTTTCCCGTACAAAAGCATGCATTTTACATTATCGGGAATGATTCAGAAGTCATGGGATCATACATTCACACTAACCCATCACAGTATAAAGTATTCTTAAACTCTGCATAAATCACTATTTTATCCTCAAATTGGCAATAGTATTTCCTATTTTCCATAGATATAACATGTTATCGAGGAGCGCGAACGAACGAGGGCAGAACAGTATCAAGACGATAGGAGCGGACGAGTAAGGATGGACGGACGGACAGACAGACACCAAAAGACAGACACCAAAAGACAACCGACCAAGAAATGTATTGACATTGTTAAGCCCCTACCTTGCGAAAGTATTGTATGATCCTTAATGCGATTCAAATGTAGCCCTCTTACTGTAATAGATTTGTATAAATCATCCGTTCAGAGGAGGAAGGGATTTACTGTGTGATGAAGTTTTAAATCCTTTTTGCGCTGATCAGATGATATAAGCTCTTTTAAGTAGCGCAACTGATGCTGTTCATAAGAGTTTTCCCGTAAGCATGGATGTTAAATTATTGGGAATTAGTCAGGAGTCATGGGCCTATACACATTAATCCATCGCAGTTTACAGTATTCTTAAGCTCTACATAAATCACTATTTTCTCCTCAAATTGGCAATGAATTGATTTTCACAGTTTAAAACATAGAAATGTTTATGACATGAACCAATGTGAATCAAAATAAGTAAACTCTACCAACAAATGTCTTATTTGTACTAAACAATTGTGATCATCACATTTTCACACCACGTTGCCAATTCAGAGACTGTAATGATTATGTACACTTAAATCAATTTACTGCATTGAAGTCAAAATTCTCTGTTATTTGTGCTCTTCTTGCTTATGTATTATGTGTATGCCTGGCATTCTAGATCACAAGCTATTTTTAGATCTGACTGAAGTAGGAGATATTTAACTGCTCAAGGGTTAAACTGCTTTCCGGTGCTAAGGCAAGAAATCTTATTTAAATTGGTTCCTATAACTGGGCACTCCTGGTCACAATAACAGTACAGGTTGTTAAATATTGCTTCTTTGGCAAGGCATTGATCTACATTTGCCACACTCCACCCAGGTGAGGAAAATGGGTACCTGGCAGGAATTAATTCCTTAAAATACTTGAAATGCTATAATGGCAGCCGTGCTAAAGCCAGGGTAATAATAATAATGGATCAAAAGGAGAGGACACGTGCCAAACTTGAGTGCTATACAAGACTCCACTGCTATTTTTATTAACAAATCCATTCCTGTTTGTAATGCCATTCCCGCTCTACCAAACTAATAATAATCTCGAGAAATATCAGCAGATGATATGGCCACCGAACCACGCTGCCACGGCATCCCGTCATTGATTTTGACGTTAGAAGCTGCAAATCTAACTATCCGTTGCATCCAATACGCGGGGCACCATATTGGGATACCCAAGACTTATTTGCTTTGTACATATATATTCCAGAATGAATCGAATGCGAAAACATGAAACTTCAGGTCTTTGCCAAAACAGTGTAATATATTCGTAGAATCTTGGCCTAGTAGCCAATGTGGTTATCATGATGGTGATGATGATGATGATGATGATGATGATGATGATAATCATTATACTATGTCCTGTACAGTGTCAGTGAGTATCACATGATGATATTCCCACGATATGCTATTTTATATTAATCGTATAACTTATGATACATGTAAACATGTTTTTTTAAAGAAATACAGTCAAACCTGTCTATAAAGGCCACCATAGGGATGCACAAAACTAGGCGTTGTGGCGTGTGTCTGTAATCCAGCTAACAGTGGAAGTTATAAACTGATTCAGCCGAGGACGCAGGTTCGAAACTGAGACGCGTCTTTTGGTTGGTGACGTTTAAAGGTCGGTCCCCAGACGTAAATAATCATATCTGATTGATACACGTCTGTAAAAACCCAATTCATTCGACAACGAAAAAGAAAAAGAAGAATTGGCCACTTTAGACAGGTGTCCTTTCCAAACAGGTTCTACAACACACACTTCCTCCAATAGGGAAGCAATGTAGGTGACCAATATAGACAAGTGGTCTTTATATAGAGGTGACCACTAATAAAGACAGTTTTGACTGTTTTGCTGTTTGAATTGAATTTACATGTATTTTCTTGATACTCTTGATCAGTCTCGTTCAAATCCGATGCGGTAAGAAAAGAAAAAGAAACTGCAAATAATATTTCAAATTGTATCCCTGATTTATTCCCATGACTGGCAAAGTACACAGGACAAACTGCTTGTAAAGTCTAAGGATTTTTTTTTCCACCATAGCGCAATAGAGTATACTTCTATAGTAGCTGCGCTATATACATCAAGCTTAAATCCCCACTGTACTACTTGTAGCTACTTGCTCCCTCTTTACAGAAAACAATGCCTAAGCGGTGCCCATTGGTCCCCCATAATCCTCTTTTTTAAATGTTTATCGATAGCAGAGTTGATGAGATAGGCACCTGTCAGTGACCACACTTGGTGGTCTAATCCCTCCTGGCCAAACTAGTACAGATGGGCTTTAATATTCATTCATGAAATGACAAGAAAATACTACACTTCACTTTTCTGGTTCTCGTATTACACAGGGCCTTCCTTTCATGCAGCAGTCCTTTTTTCTTCTCACCCATTTTCCAATTTTTGTAACATAAGCCTAAAATGTTCTTCTTATTTCTTCTGATTTTACCGTCTCGCTTATGAACGAGCTGTGAGAAAATTATATCAGAACTTGTGCATCATTCTTGTAAATACTTTAACTAGGACATTGAATTTGATATCTTTTATTTATTATCATGTTTGTGAGAAAAAAAAATCATTGTATCGTTGATCTTGTGTGTTATGCCAAATAGATGCATCTGTTTCATGGAAGCCACTTATTCACATTTATAAATTAATCCCTGTCAATTTGAAATCAGTATTGTTTTGTACCCTTCGATATTGGTGAATGTTTTTTGTTAAGTTCCCCTGTTTTAATGCGTATGTAACAAAAGTTATCACTGTTTTGCGTCTTTGAGTGCAATGGTTGTATCTGTTAAGATCGTTATCCTTTTAGAGACAGGAATTTTTTTAAAGGGCTGAATCGATCGCACATCAAATTGGCAACAATTATATTTTTCTTTTGATGCAATTTCTCAGAAAACAGTACACATGGCTGAATACTTTTGAATCATCTTCAAGCATGTAAGAATAAAATCTTAGAAATATTGTTGCCAATTTGAGAAGGCTCATCTAATTCATTTTTAGGTTGATGACGATGTAGTTAGGAAGAATTTTGGGTTTACTCTGAGTCTTGCACTGTACACAGAAAGCAGGCGGTTGTTTCACAAAACTTGTCATCAGTGACAAATGACAGTTTTTGTTATAAGCTACTGAAATCCTTGCCTGTGATTGGTTATCAGCAGATTTGTCACTGATTTTTTGTCATTTGTCATTGAAAAAAAGCTTTGTAAAAGCGGGTCCCAGATGTTTTTCCACAAGAACTCAGAAATGTTAATGAAAGGATGGTGCGAACCCTAATTTGATATTTCTTCTAAGATATTCTTCCCCACCTATAACAGCTAATTAACCCCTCCAAAAAAGTTTGGAAATGCAAGTTTGATTGATTATATCTCTCTTGTGTATGGCATAATCATTGCTTTGTTTAGTATCGATAGAAAGTGTGTTTATTTATCTTTAAAACGATATGCCTTTTTTGTGGTTATTTGACAGCAAAATTGAAGGCAAGGTCAGATGTGAAAAGTTGCAAAAATGCGCTGCTCTTGTTCGACTCTTCTTGTTTCTTAGAAGAATGTATCACTGCTGTGTAGTGCACTGTGTAACAATATCAGTGCTTACCAGTGCATTTTTCAACTTTTCACTTCAAACATGACAAAATTGGTATCATTTTGAAGAGAAATAAGCATACTTTCTAGTAAGTGATACTGCGCAAAGCAATAATTTCTCATGACGAGAGATATAATTGATCAAACTTAAATTTCAAAACTTTTTTTGAGGGGTTTATTAAAAAAATGAAGCAGCTCACAAATTTCACCTTTTCCAAAAATAAACTCAACAATCATAGGTGATATCCTCTAACACCGCTTGACTCTTATTCCATGTAGAATGCTTGTAGTGTCGGCCTAATTGTAAGTTATTCAGAATGTCTTTTTTGTTACAGAGAATGTTTAAAGTGTAATTTAAATGTTGCATGGTTTGTAAATAAATATGAACTCTGTAAATGTTGAAACATGATGTGATGGTCTGTGATGTGCTTTTACAGGGAAGAGAATGAAAGAGGGGTGTGGGAGGGAGAGAGGGGGAGGAAGGAAGGGGGAGACAGAGAGAGAGAGAGAGAGAGAGAGAGAGAGAGAAAGGGGGAAGGAAGGAAGGGAGAGATACTTGACTGAGAGGGAATAGGAAGTTAGAATAAGTTTGATTTATTTCTCCTCAAGAGATCAACAGATAACAAAATATATACATAAACATACAAATGTATGACAATACATAAAGAGGAATTATGAGCAAGGCAGTGGCCAAAAAGAGAATAAGCCTTATATCCACACCGTTATTAAGGAAACAAGATACAGTATGTAACATAACTAAATGGGGGAGCGATAATGAGAGAGAGAGAGAGAGAGAGAGAGAGAGAGATTTAAAAAGGCTTGGAGAGTTAGTTAACAAGAGATCAAAATAAACAATAATATTGTTTTACTTCATCAAACTCGTCTTTTTCTTCATCTCCCTTACTCTCCAAATATGTATCTCTTTCTTATCTCACGTTTTCACCTCCCCCCTCTTTCTTTCACTTGCCCATTTCTATTAGGTTTCTCTTCCCTCCCTCAATCACCCTATCTCTCTCTCTTCTATTCTCTACCTTTTTCAACTCTCTCAAATTTTTATCTCTTGTTAACTCTCCAAGTCTTTTCTAATCTTTCTCTCTCTCACTCTCTCTCTCTCTCTCTCTCTCTCTCTCTCTCTCATTTTCG
>BEXV01005293.1:0-12134 GCA_003118195.1 Hemicentrotus pulcherrimus | reverse complement strand
GCTTATTCAGCCGCTGGCTGAGTCGTTGCGATTGTTCGGGACCTTAACAAAAAAAAATATATATGTTCTCTTTCCCACCGTGTGCCCCCCGGTAAAATATTCCTGGATCCACCCCTGGTATGATTTTGCAATTGAAACATTTAAGATATAGCGTCTTTCATTTTTTCCTTCTTTCTATTTCTCTTTAACATACTTTTTCCAAAGCCAATGTACATTGTGATTTGTTTTTAAACTGTAATTGCATATCCCTGTTCTCAGTTGCTAGCTTTCAGAATCCCCGGGATGGCCGCCACTCCCGGCGATAACAATTTTTACTGCGGGAAGAAATTCCATGATATTGCTTAAGATCTAAGGCTTTGGTAAAGGGGGTTGGTCAGATATGTCACAAGGTTATGTGGAGGATAAATGCAAAGAAACTTCAGTAATTTACCTTTATAAAGGACGTACTCTCCTGATATTACACATTTCTTAACCAACTGTATATAGCGCTTGGATCTAGTTGAGGCTTACTACTCTAAACAAAAAACATACTGTACGAAAAATGAAATCTGTTTTGGTTTTGGAAGGCGATAGGTCAATGGAAAGGAAAGGGGTTGTTTGACGTATACATGTAGATATTCATAGGAACAAATCCAATTGCAAGAAAAAAAAAGTGCCAAGAGCTGAATAGATGTAAAACAGACCACCCATTTCTTCTTTTTCTGCTTTCATTCTGTTTATTCACTATTTTTTGTAATGCTCTTTCTTTTGATTTCTTTTTCCCCATTTCTCTCCATTTTTGGAGTGGAACTTTACCCCAAGCCTCCCTCTCATCCTTACAACCACTGGTACACCAATAGGTTAAGGGGAATTCCGTTCTGGGTCTGTGAAAAAAAAATGAAATGTCAGCTTATGGGCGGAAGTTGTCTTCCCATTGACGGAAATGTATATATGAGCCTACGCTCATGCGATGAGAAAATGTCGGCCTTTAACAATAAAAACATTCCCTAAAATAAAAAAATGTCAAAGGCTCAAGGTTATTAGGCATTCAATTACATTCAGATGGGCATGTTTTTATACCTTATTTGTGACGCTGGCAGGTCACTCTATTAATGTATTCGGAAATAGTTTAAAACACGCATAATGTTCCAAAGTGAAGATTTTTAGGCACTAAGGATCATGATAATGATCTCACACGATCGACTAAGATGCTGAATGATATCAGTAGGGGATTGCTGGGGCAAAGTGTAACGCAGGGCAAAGTGAAACACGCCCGGTAAATTTGTGTTGATGCTGCCATCTTTCTAAGTCCATGTCCCAATAAAACTACAGCGAGGATGCATAGTTTGTGACCGGTGTTGCTCGAATACGTCCAGTATGTGCACTCTTTACCGAAAATATCAGTTTTTCATACATAAAAAAACGATAAACAATATAAATACATTATTTGCTAAATACACTGTGTTTATGCTGATTCCTCACGAAAGCCATATTAATGATAGATGGGCTTAAGCTTAAGTGTATACATCGTAGCATGGGGCATAGTGGAATATGTTACATAGTGTTTCACTTTGACCCGGACGTCCAGGGCAAAGTACTTGTCTTATCTACACTATTATCCACACTGTTATTCACGCTCTCATCCATGCTATTGCTTACTACGCTATTCACATAATTATCATCAATAGATCATGCATCTTCTTCTTTTCGAAAAATCACCTTACGCAATTTCGATAGCTCTGAGCGTGACCTATTGAAACATACGAACATAACTTTTAAGTTATCCAAACATAAAACGATTCTATGGTTAATATTTATTGATAGTAATCTCTTAAAATCGTCACTGAATATGGCTACATTAGGAACATGTAAAGTAAAACCGTTCCCTATGTGAAAAGTGTCAGAGGGAGATATAGGACAAGTATAAAATAAATTTTAAAAAGTCTCCAATAATTTAAAAAAAAAATTTTTTTTTTTTTTTTTTTTTCATAAAACTTTCGTTTAACTTTTTTTCCTCTTTCAGATTGGATTTTATTTTAAGGCGTGTGTACTCTTTCCATAATCTTTCATCTTTTAGAAGAAAAAAACATTGAGCCTCAGTTTCCTTAATTTTGCTCTTTTTTCATTATTGTATAAAAGGAATTCATCTAACCACGTGTTTGTTTTTTACACGTTTTGTTATGATTGCCTATAATTTTCTGCAATATTAGATAAAAAGCTCTTACCATTTATTCACGTATTCGTCTCTATCGTGAAAATATTCCATTTCATAAACAATACATTTTAAACATCTGTTTAACACTCTCCATGTCGAAATCCCGACATTTACTTAACGTTAAACATTTTTTAATTTGAAATAACAAGATGAGATTTCCAAATCAGAAAACATCCGTAGCATATGATTATAAAAATGACGTTTGCCCTAATATTTCAAATATCAACATTTCTTTGAAATCTGCAAAAATCAGTTTTCCTGAAGTTCATGTGCAAAAGGTAGATGGTATTCCACCAATCCGAGAAATTTGATGCTTAAAGAGATAGTTGAGTTCTTGTTTCAGACCGCAAATTCCTTTAAGGTGCATGATTATTCTTATTTATGAAATTTCTAGTGCTTTTATAGGACCTAAAATTGCTATGAAGGTCACTTTAGAGCCCAATACCAATTCAGCCCAACTTTCAACAAAATATGGTGACCGTTAGTTAATTTATTAATTAATAATATCAATACATGGGCTGGCTAGTTGTGCATATTATAACCAACACGAAAAAAGCCTACAAAAAGCCAACATCGGCATTGGCTGGAGTAAAACGTATCAGGCGCTCTCTTGTTTTTTTCACCGGCTGGTTCAAATTATTGAATATGTGTGGCATGACAAATAAATTGTTTTATTTATGGATATTTCAGCCGTCTCTGCACCGATTTTGATGTAACAAAGATTATTTTGTCATTTAAATTGTATGCTATGTCAATATAGACACTCAGTTTTTCATTGTCTCACAAAAAATATTTCATGTAGCGCCCTCTGCAACATAACTCAAATTTCCCTTCAAGACATATTAGCAAACTAATTGGTAATAATCAATACATATATCATAAAAACAATTATGAAACTTACAACACCTTTATAGACCAAGAAACTTCTACGTCTAATTATCCAAATAATATTTCAAACAAATAACGGATCACATAAGTACAACTAACAAGCAAATGCATGAAATGTATATAAATGTCATACAAAGATATTTTTTTCTTCAAATCTGAATTTAATAAACACAAAATATTTTAAATCTTTTTAGATAAAAATTGACATTTTTTTTGTTCTAAATTTTTTTCTCCCAATCTGAATTTAATAATATATATTTTTTATAATTCTTTTTTAATTAAAACTGTAATTTTTCAAATGTAATTTTTTCTGAATTGCAATGAAAAAAATAAAAACAATCGTATATATTAATTTAAGATTACATTTTTGATACAGGATACAAAACATAAGCTACTACTACTACTACTACTACTACTACTACAACCACTACTACTATTACTACTTTTCTACTACTACTACTACTACTACTACTACTACTACTACTACATGTACTATTTCTACAATTGTTACTACTACTGTTGCCGCTCCTGCTGCTGCTACTATATACTCATACTACTATTGGTACTACTACTACTGCTTTTACTACTGCTACTCCTTCTTCGACTCCTTCTTCTTTAATTGCCATTATTTTTGCTACTATTAGTAGCAATAATAATAATAATAATATTTGTTTACGAAAGGAAACCTTATTTAAAGCATCAAAATTGTTCTTTTCTGTGGGCCCTGTGATTATTAGTATCCCAGCTGTTGTTGTTGTTGTTGCTGTACCCATTTCCTTGCTTATATAGCGCTTAACACTTCCTATGCAGAAGTCTCTAAGCGCTCCACAGTAATGCAGCATAATTACCCTAGTTTCAACCAGAACCTCTCAAGACAGTGTATATATATATATATATATACATGAATACTATTACTATTACTGCTACTAATATAATACTAAAAGAGTAATAGATCTACCACTACTAATTTATGTCTAGCTCGAGGGTGCTGCCTACCAGGATTTCACTGGATATGTTTGTTGAGCCATGTCCTTACGGAACAGTGACAGCTTAGCTTAGCTACTAATACTACTACAAGTATAACTACTACTTTTACTACTACTACTACTACTCCTAGTCTCCTACTATAAATAAAACTACTACTACTGCTGCTGCTGCTGCTACTACTACTATAACTAATACTACAAAAACTACAAGTTCCATTACTACTACTACTGCTGCTACTAATACTACTACGTCTACTACTTCTACTACTACAACTACTGCTACAACTACAATTATAACTACTACTATTGCTACTAATACTAATACAACGACAACGACAACAACTACTACTACTACTACTACTACTACTGTTACCACTTCTACTTCTTTTACTACTACTGCTACTACTACTTCTACCACTACTACTTCTACTACTACTGCTACTACTACTTTACTACTAATACTAATACTACTACTACTTCTACTAGTACTACTTCTACTACTACTGCTACTACTATTACCATTATTTCTAATACTACTTGTAGTAGTAATAATAATAATGATATTACATTTGTTTACGAAAGGAAACCTTATTATAAGCATCAACTCTTTTTCTTTCTGTGGGCCCTGTGTTTATTAGTATCCCAGCTGTTACCAGGTTCTCATTTTCATCCGATTTAAATACGGTGCCAATAGTGGATTAATGTATTGCCAAAAGACATTTCATTTTCATTTCAAACCACAAATTCATGTATTGAATGAAAGGCCGGCATTTTCTCATCACATGAGCGAAGGCTCACATAAACATTTCCGTCAATGAGAGGGCAACATCCGCCCATAAGGTGACATTTCAGTTTTCCCAAATCCAAAACGGAATTTCCCATTGGCGTACCAGTGGGTGTAAAGAACAGAGGGAGGCTCGAGGGTAGTTCCACGCCAACAGTGGAGAGAAAAAGAAAGTAACAAAGATAGTCAAAAGAACGAGCATTAAGAAAATAGAGAAGAAACAGAATGAAAGAAGAAATGGGTTTTCTGTTTCACATCTATTCAGCTCTTGCCACTTTTTTCTTACCTTTTAATTTGTTCCTATGAACATATACATGTATACGTCGAAAAAAAACCCCTCCCTTTCCATTGACCTTTAGCCTTTCAAAACTAAAACAGATTTCATTTTTCGCACTGTATATGTATTTTTTGAGAGTAGTAAGCCTAATCTCGTTCCAGGCGCTCTATACAGTTGGTATAGAAATGTGTAATATCAGAAGAGTACGTCCTTTATATATGTAAATAACTGAAGTTTCTTAGCATTTCTCCTCCATACAACTTTGTGACATTTAATAGCTAACCAAACCCATTTACTAAAGCCTTAGATCCTATGCAATATTATGGAATATTTTTTCGCAGAAAAATTCTTATCGCCGGGAGTCTGTGGCGGCCATCCTGGGGATTCTGAAATCTGACTAATGAGAACATGGGTATGAAATTATAGTTTAAAAACAAAGCACAATGTACATTGGCTTTGGAAGAAGTATGTTAAAGAGAAATAGAAAGATGGACAGAATGAAAGACGCTATATCTTACAGCCCAGGGCCCCGTCATACAAAGAGTTGAGATCAATCTCAACATGGCAATGGCTTATCAAGATCATCGTTACATGCGCGTATTGTACAGCACGCGCACTATCAACCAATGAGAACCGTTGTTTCAAAACTGCGATNCCTTGTACCCACTGGCGTACCAGAGGGTGTAAAGAACAGAGGGAGCCTCGAGGGTAGTCCCACGCCAACAGTGGAGAGAAAAAGAAAGTAACAAAGAACGAGCATTAAGAAAATAGAGAAGAAACAGAATGAAAGAAGAAATGGGTTTTCTGTTTCACATCTATTCAGCTCATGCCACTTTTTTCTTACATTTTAATTTGTTCCTATGAACATTTACATGCAAACGTCGAACAAACCCCTCCCTTTCCATTGACCTTTAGCCTTTCAAAACTAAAACAGATTTCATTTTTCGTACTGTATATGTTTTGTTTTTTAGGGTAGTAAGCCTAATCTCGATCCAGGCGCTCTATACAGTTGGTATAGAAATGTGTAATATCAGAAGAGTACGTCCCTTATATATGTAAATAACTGAAGTTTCTTAGCATTTCTCCTCCATACAACTTTGTGACATTTAATAGCTAACCAACCCCCTTTACCAAAGCCTTAGGTCCTATGCAATATTATGGAATTTCTTTTCGCAGCAAAAATTCTTATCGCCGGGAGTGGCGGCCATCCTGGGGATTCTGAAATCTGACTAATGTGAACATGGATATGAAATTACAGTTTAAAAACAAACCACAATGTACATTGGCTTTGGAAAATGTATGTTAAAGAGAAATAGAAAGATGGAAAGAATGAAAGACGCTATATCTTACAGCCCAGGTCCACTCTAAAAATAACATACTTTCAATATAAGCAGAAAAATCAGACTTACCAATCAAAAAAAGTCTGAGAAAAATCTGATAACTAATCAGAAAGTTATTAATTTTTAATGACATTGAAAACTTTGAAAATCACTAGACGAATTGGCAACTCACTCATGAATCTGTAACGTCATGTCTTCACTATCCACTAATTATTTTCCGAAATTGATGATACAAATTTCCTATTTTCTTCTAAGAATCTTATTTCTTCAGACCAGCATCCAAGTTAGATTGAAAGTAATAATTTTTTTTTGTGTGGATGCACTAATATAGAGTAATTTTTCCACTTAAATCATGACAAAATTGAATTTTAATAAAATATTTAAATAAATATCAATTATAATGAATATAAAATATTAAGAAAATAGTATGACTTCTTCAAAGTTCATAAAAGATTTCGTGAAATGCCATGCACGCAATATGATACAAATCATATAACCTGGGCAAAGGTATGGGGAAATCAAGTCATTGGGGAATAAAAAGGGAAATTAATAGGATTAAACCATATAGAGCAATTGATAAATAGTGAGGACATGACGCCACAAACTGATAACCATCTTGGCAATTTGTGTTGTGATTCTCATTGTTCCATAGTTTTACATACTTTGTACAAAATATATAACTTTTTTTATTAGTTATCCGATTTTGCTCAAACTCTTGTTGTTGATTGGTTTGTCCGAATTCTCTTCTTTTATTGAATGTAAGTTATTTTTCGAGTGGACTTGTCCTTTAAATGTTTCAATTGCACAAATTATACTTAATTGCAAACCTTAATACAGGAAAACTAACCCGATATACCGTATAGACTATCTCATCTCATCTGTCCCGTAGTCTGGCTGACCGTTGCGGCACCACTGTAGATTTTACAACCAGCTACCTCCATTCCTCGCTGTTCTCAGCTTTCCGCCGTATGATGTTCCAGTCAAGGCCATTCTTTGATGTTGTCTTCCCATCGTTTCTTCTGTCTGCCTCTTCGTCTTCCTCCCTGTACTGTTCCCTGAATGTAGGATAGTCTTGGCCAGTCCAGATGATCGGGTGACGTGCCCGTACGTACACTGCAGTTTACGTCATTTTACTGAAATCAGGAGGTCATACGGCCCGATGGCGTTTTCAATTCTGTTTTTCACTACCTCGTTGGTTATGTGATCTCTTTACGAGATACCGAGGAGTTTGCAGAAACATCTCATCTCCAGTGCCTGTATCCTTCTTCCAATGTCTGCTCATTCATGGTCCAAGTTTCACACGCATGCAGAAATATGGACATGACCAGGGAGCGCATCAGTCTTATAAAAAATAAGGTATCAAAATATGCAAATATGACGGTGCCTAAAACTCCTGAGCTTAAGGGGGCTCTGCCCGCTGGAAGCCCCACCCCAATTTACGCTACGGTTCTACATCATCGTAAATAATTGGAACCAGCTCTGGTTCCAAGGATTTTTCTGACTTGTTTTCAATTACAGATCGAGCACGCGATCTTTATTTACTGGGTGCAAGCCAACAAAAATAATGTTTTAACAATCAAGACACAAAACGTAAACGCCTTTATAAAACGTACCAGAAGAGACCTCTCATGTCACTTGCCGCCAATTACTTATATTAGAACTGTGATAGCTCGGCTATAATTGGATAACATATTATAAGGAGAGGACTCGACGCCTCATTCCACGATTCACTTTGCATTTAACAAGAATTAGGCAAACAGTGAGTACAATATTTTTATTTTTATTCGTTACCTCTAAAGTTAGTTGATCGTATCATTAGCTAACTATATAAGCTATAAAATGCAAATGATATTATGTGATAGAGTGGCATGGGCATTGACCGCTCAACATGCTATATCATTGGAATAGAGTTACATACAATCCATGTTTATATTGCAGAAACCCTAATCCTTAGTTAATATCAAAAACAGTTTAAACTGTTATTAGTATTATGGTTTGATGAGAAGGTGGACTATACCCACATTAGCATGTATAACGTTACTCAAGTCTATATCTGGGCAAGGATAAGGCAATTTGGCTCTGGTAGCGCATGTGCTAGGAGTCCACTGGGCCAGCGCCAGTTGGTGTCAGTTCGCGCCAAAGATTATGTGATTGGCGCGTAGTGGCTCGCTGTGGCGCCGAAATAATGTCTGCTCGGCATGTGTCGCCAAGTGGAATAAACTAGGTGCCATATGGCGTGCGCCAAATGCCCCCCGGCTTGCTCCAAAATGTTGCGCCAGTTTGCGCCAGTTCGCGCCATTACACGGCCATTTGATTCCAAAATTCACCCTGTTGGCGCCATTCGCGCCAATAGACGGCTACGTTGCGCCACTTGGTGATTANCTCGTTGGTTATGTGATCTCTTTACAAGATACCGAGGAGTTTGCAGAAACATCTCATCTCCAGTGCCTGTATCCTTCTTCAAATGTCTGCTTTAATGGCCCACGTTTCACATGCATACAGAAATATGGACATGACCAGGGAGCGCATCAGTCTGATCAAAAATAAGGTATCAAAATTTACAAATATGACGGTGCCTAAAACTCCTGAGCTTAAGGGGGCTCTGCCCGCTGGAAGCCCCACCCGAATTTACGCTACGGTCTACATCATCGTAAATAACTGGAACCAGCTCTGGTTCCAAGGTTTTTTCTGACTTGTTTTCGATTACAGATCGAGCACGCGATCTTTATTTACTGGGTGCAAGCCAACAAAAATAATGTTTAAACAATCGAGACACAAAACATAAACGCCTTTATAAAACGTTCCAGAAGAGACCTCTCATGTCAATTGCCGCCAATTACTTATATTAGAACTGTGATAGCTCGGCTATAATTGGATAACATATTATAAGGAGAGGACTCGACGCCCCATTCCACGATTTATTTTGCATTTAGCAGGAATTAGACAAACAGTGAGTACAATATTTGTTTATATTTGTTACCTCTAAATTTGGTTGATCCCATCATTAGCTAACTATATAAGCTATAAAATGCAAATGATATTATGTGATAGAGTGGCATGGGCATTGACTGCTCAACATGCTGTATAATTGGAATAGAGTTACATATAATCCATGTATATATTGCAGAAACCCTAATCCTTAGTTAATATCAAAAACAGTTTACACTGTTATTAGTATTGTGGTTTGATGAGAAAGTGGACTATACCCACATTAGCATGTATTAAGTTTCTCAAGTCTATATCTGGGCAAGCATAAGGCATTTTGGCTCTGGTAGCGCATGGAACATCACCTTGTTTAAAGTTTTTCCCCAAAATTCCCCTGTAGGATACTGGACTTTGCATTTAATGATCCTAAAAAAGGGCCTTTCCTTTGAAGATATGCTGTTGTTGTTGAAGATCATGGTATTGATTCGTGATCTCATGTCGTTAGAGAACAATTACAACATTCGGGCAATATTGGGCAACTTGTATAATTTGCAAAAACTTTTGAACTTTTTGATAAAAAAATGAAATAAATGAAGATTTTGATTTCATGAATTACCTTTTAGAATTATCCCTGATACAAGAACTAGATTATTCCAATATAAAATAAATACACAATGCTAACTGATAAATAGAAAGCTGGTTAAATAAAAGTGATCGATAATGAAATTGTTCTTTTTGTAAACAAGAGCCCGAAACGATTGAGCACCTGTTTGTAGAATGTTTTTATACACGGGATTACTTGAAGGAATTTCTAAGATGGTGGCATACTTGATTTAATAAAGAAATGTTACAATTGACAGACGAGGAGATCTTGTTTGGAATACAAGACAAACAGCATGCTCTATTGAATCATTATATTATCATTGCAAAGAAAACATTATTTTTATGTAGATCTCTTTAGATGCTCCCTTCTTCTATTTGATTGACAGACGAGGAGATCTCGTTTGGGATTCAAGACAAACAGCATGCTCCTTTTAAGCATTGTATTATCATTGCAAAGAAAACATTATATTTATGTAGATCTCTTGAGAAACTAAGTTCTTTTAATTTATTTCTTATCAAATTGAAAATTAAAATACTATATTTATCATCATTCTGTATTATGATAACTATATACTTGAAATACATGTGTTTCTCTTTAATTTGTATTATGTATGTTTTGACCGATTAAAGAAAAAAATCTTTAAGCCCAATGTTCTATGATGATGGATGATACGTGCATTCCGAGCTTCTGAAGGGAGTAGGATTCCCTTCTGATGCCTTATGTTGTAGTTTGATGTCATGTTTATGTATAAATAAAGATCAGGTAAAGATCGGAATAGTTATCATGGAATATTGGCAATGGATAGGCTTACTGTTAAATCGAAATATATATATATATATATATCTTCATTCATACGTTTATTTATTATGTGTTCCATATACAGGGTGGTCTCTTCAGTACATAAAACTGCTTTGCAAGATAGCCCTGTATTACATAATACAAATATTCATCTCCCGTTAATCATAAAATAAAAACATTTCCATCCCATTACATTTACTTAAATTAAAACAAATAACCATGTGGGAAAATGAAAATGAAATGTAAATCGTCCTAAATGATTAACCCGTTAACGTCCGAAACTCCTCACCACTGAGTGGCGAAGATACCCGACACGCCAGTGAACAGTTAATACAGGCTATGTATAATTGGTAAATTCTAAATTTTATTAGCGACGGGTTGAAACGAGTTTTATTTAATTTTTTTCCATTTTTTCTCGGTGTTTTAGATGTTCTTCTCATACAGCAAACGGGAAATGGGGCCCGAAATATGGCATCAGTATATATGTATGCGGTGTACGTTTCAAAACGGTTAAAACTGTACGATCGATTTTTTTTTTTCGAATTCCGATCATAAATATCTTCATATTCAAACAGGCGATTAGTTTATAAAACTCATGGGATTCCTGACTGACCTAAAGGTTTAATATATTTACAATTGCAGCATGAGCTAAATCATTGATTTTGTTTTGAATCCGAGGCAAAGTTAGCTTTTCCTTTTGAGTGAGGAGGAAATGGTCCAGTAATATTTGATATTTTATATGTACTTTTAATGCTATTGGTTCCATTTTAACAGTAACAACAAAATAATACATGTAATGCCTTTCATTTTTTCTTCAAGCATGACAATGGTAAAAAAACAAGCTGTAACTGCAAAATATTAGTCTTTGAGTTGACTGTCTAAATATCCTCATATGCTTTGAATATTTAATTTCAGAACGAAAAACATCAAATAACAAAATAAGATAAACTTAAAGATAAATTTTATTTGGCCTAAACAATGATACATGTAGTTTAATTCGACAATCATATTTTTACCGTCACTCTTATTAACATAGGGGAAAAAGGATACTGCGAAAAATGGATCGGAAGACATTGAAATCACTTATTCTCCTCGTGACGATTTGCTTGTCTTGGGCCAATGAATTAGGTGAGTCTTTTTGTTTTCTTTCTTTCTTTCTTTTCGACTTATAGTCAGGTCAAACTAGCGTCTTAGTATATTGTACACTGGTCATGTGATTACATTGTGAAAGGAACCGCCTGAAACCAGTTGGGAAGGTTGATTTATATCTATCAGTAAATAGGAATTTACTTAGGGAAAAAGAGGAAAGTCGACATCTTGCTAAAAAATAACAAAAAA
>BEXV01005290.1:3601-14029 GCA_003118195.1 Hemicentrotus pulcherrimus | reverse complement strand
CATGCTTTTCAAGGAACATGTTTAATCTGATGTTCTTCCACCCTTGCATAATAACAATGATAACGCTCACAAATTATTTTTTACCTCTTCCCAGAACTCAACCATCTCTTTAACCCCAAAAGACATTTAATTTTTTTTTAAATTTTAGAAAGACTTGCATGGAAATCACACCTTTACTGACATTGCAAATAAAGAGAGCTTAATTCCAATGAAGAATTGTAATTGTGATTTGTATTTCACTATCAGTATCAGTACATTGTTTGCGAATAACCCTGATATTCTGTTGAGTACAGGAAGAATGTTTTCTTTTGACATTTTGACTCCTAGTATAGTTTAATCAATTGGCAAAAATATATACTCAAAGAAACTATTGATGTTTTTCTTCTTCTCCTTCTTCTTCTTTTTTCCCCAACATATTTAGTCTTACTTTATACTTCCTTACTTACTGCCCATTATGCCTCCTGGCACATAGGGCAGCAATATTTAGTCTAGTCAGGAGGTACTTTTATTATTTTATGAGGAACAAAAAAATGAATCTCCAAGAAAGAAAGAAAAGGAGATATTTAATTTTTGATTTTCCTCAAAATCAGTTTTTGTTTTGTGTGTGAATAGTACTGAATAAACATCACTGCTTGGTTTAATTATTAATATCTTTATCTTATGTGACTCTTGTAACCTTTTGTGTTATATTTTTATGATTACAAATTATGAGGAAAAATATGTGATTGAACATCCATCTATCAGACCACACGCTCCTATTTTTTAGACTGTAAACTTGGAAATAAAAAATGTAAATACAAAGAGTTTTCCCTTCACCTTAATACATAACTGTACCTCCCAATAAAGGTTAATGCTTAAAAGGTAAATCTCTCATAGGAGATCTAGATTATCTTTGGCCTTATGAATATGAGTAATGCATTGTTTAGGGGCCAATTACCAGCTTCAGGTTAAATACTCTTTGTGCCTTGAATCTTGATCCATTATATAGCACATCTCAGCAAGTTTGAAAATATGAAGATTTGACACATACATGTATTACAAATGTAATTTGTACACTAAAGTCTAAAAAGAAAAATATATTTAAATCATCATCAAAAGAGTAAGAGGAGTGACTACATACATAGTATACATTGTACATAGTATACATGTACATGTACATACATGTACATGTACATGTACTTTTCAAAACTCAAAGAAATTTGACCAATGTGAAAAGGGGGCTAACAAACTTACTGCTTTTAAAACTAAAATAAAGTGTCATAGCGGGTGCCTGTCTAACGTTTTAAAATCTATATAGATTGAACAAAGCTCAATAAAATGTGACAGTATGAAATTGTCAAAACAAAACAATATTACATCCTCTGTCACAACTGACAAGTTTAATATGTTACAGTATGTCAGTTTGTTTCTCAAAGAAAATTTTGGCATTGCCTGCAAGCCTCAAAACATAAAATGTAGAATTCAAATTCAAACAAATATTTTTACGATGGACACTCCCGACAGTAGGATACAGAGTAGCTTTCAGCGAAAGATTTGACATTTTGACTGAAATAATTGGCTTACCAAGCTGCGCTGTGAATTATTAATTGTACTCCAAATATGACGCAATATACATTTCCTGTGTGTTGTTGATCAAATCATATCACATACCCTCTGTTAGGAAGCCGTTACTCAAACTCTTATCAGATAATCACCGTATTCTGGCACAAAAGTTAATCCAAATAAGGCCCTCCTGAAAAGTGAAACGATCGACTGCAAGGGAGTACACGCATGCTGCCTCGATCGCACCTCCGCAGGACTGCGATGTTCTGATATATGTCACTGCACGTTGTTGATAGTGACACATGCAACTGACAATGTACACTTCAGACCACAATACAGTCCCACTCACTTCCCTTTGCGTCAGCTGACTATTTTCTGAATTCATTCAGGACGTATCCAGTATTAGTCCACGCAAACTAGCCGCTGTCAATAGACCTGTTCTCATCAGCTCGAGATTGCCTATTAATGTCCCACTATTTGAACTATCCCTATCTCAAATTATCTAGTTAATTTGCGCAAAGTTGCAATTAGCGGGATATAATGATCCCAAGATATCTTGGGCTACATGTAGTTTGCAAAATATCCCGCTATTTGTCCGGTACCTCTTAACCAGCCCGAAGACTAGCTCGCTCTTTGCGCGAACGCTGAGCAAAATATCTCAAGTTCGAGTTTCAAGTTTCGAGGTGAAGTCTCGAGCTGATGAGGACGGGATTTGTAACTTCTGGATTATTTCCCAAATCAGAAATAGCGGGCTATTTGGCAATCTCGAGCCGATGATGACAGGCCTAATGTGAAAGATCTGTTGTTAGTCAGTGGTTGAGTGTCTCAGGATTAATACCATGAACTTGCCCAGGTCTCTGACGAGACTTGGACAGGAAGGAACTTGATTGAGAGTTCTGAAGTGGCTTCTGTATCTGCCCACTCTCAAGCTCAAAATGGCTCATTGACACTATTTGTGTCATCTGAAATTTGTTCATTCTGCATCATGATCACAAATTTGTAAAGTGCGTCTTTAAGCTCAAAGTTTTGTTATAAACGTGGAACCTTACAGTTTCATAATTCAATTTATATGTCTCTTCATGTTTCACTCTTTCCTATTTTCCTCATTGTACAAGAAATTGCCACTCTCGATCCAGGATTCAAAGTGTAGTATTAAATGAATACCTAGCAGGGGGGGGGGGGGTTAGAAACTTAAAATTTCTCATTAATTTTGTTTTAATAACCATGAACACTACAAATAAAGTACAGATTTTCTTTTCTTTTCATCCTTTAGAACAGTAATATTCTTAATACATGGCGCTTCACATGTACATCAACAGTGTCTCTAAATGTTTGAAAGACACATTATTACCCTGGCAGTTGGATTCAGGCTTAGCCCCACACAATGTATGCACATTCTCCACTCCTTGGGGATTAAACCATGACTACCACAACAAGTATATACATGTACATGTACCTACATGTACATGATATGCTTGGGAGTTTCAAACTGGCTGTCACTGTGATGTAGAGGAGGGAAACTTTCCAGGGAATAATTTTCCTTAAATTTGTTGATTATCAATTTCAGCTGATGGATTAATATTACAAATGAAATTCTGTACATTTCTATGGAAGAAAACTGCTACACAAAAGATATTTTGAATAGTAGTCATGCAAAAATGCATAGCAAATTGCGATGCGATACCAGGAAAACTATTCCCTGCTTTCCCATTTTTTCCATCGAAATAAAATATCAATTTTTCAAAAATGTATTTAATACTGAGGAGGACTGTCCTTTAAATTCAATGAGTCAAGGTTTTTACTTCAATCTTTCTTTTCAATAATATAGCAGGTTTCTTTCTTCTACATGTACAAGCAAGTGAAGGTCAATATTATACATTTCAAGGCTACAGGTATTGTGCAGGTGATGTTACAGGTGACGGTCGCAGATGTTGTGATGAGAGTCCTGTATTGCATGATCTTGACTTGATAACAATTTAGGCAATATAGAACGGTTCATACATGTATGTAAATCTATTTTGTATAAAAATGTGAGCAATATACATGTACAGTGTAGAACAGTTCATAAATTTCTGCACCCGCAAGCCTACTGTATAAATCTCTTTCATATAAAATTGTGGTTAAAGGTAAAGACCAGTAATGGTCAGGCGATTGCATTGTGAAAGAAACGTTGTGGAATCAATCAGAAAATGTTGTTCATCTAGCATCTAGCATCTGCAAGGTTTTGTAATCATCAAACTGATAAGAAATTCGGCCCATTCTTCGTAAAGTCACAAGCACTATACACAGAAAGATGTATATGGGACTACCCTGTATCTCTCACAGACCAAGAGAGAAACCAATTTACCAAATATATGAATTAGTAGGCAGTTTCCCGGCAAATTTTTTATCATCATGTATTAGTCAAAACATATTCTTTCCCATGATTGGTAATGAGAGCTTCCATTTCATTTTTTTGAAATTGGGGCGTTTCCAATACTGGTCTTTACCTTTAATATACAATGTAGAACAGTTCCTGCATCTCTATTATAAATCTCTTTTATATAAAACTTTGGGCAATATACATGTACATGTACATGTAGAACAGTTCCTAAATCTCTTTATATGACATTGATGTACTACATGTACAGTATGTACGCAATGAACATGTACATGTAGAACAGTTCATGTAAATCTCCTTTATATGATATTGACTTACTGTAATAAAAATGTGGGCAACATAGAACAGTTCCTAAATCTCTTTTATATGATATTGACTTAATAAAAATGAGGGCAATATAGAATAGTTCCTAAATCTCTTTTATATGACATATAATGTACTAAATGTACATGTAGGCAATATAGAACAATTCCTACACTGTACGTGTAAATCTCTTTTACATACATGTACATGTACATGTATACAAAATGTGGGCAATATAGAACAGTTCATAAATCTCTTATATAAAAAATGTAGGCAATATAGACCAGTTTGTCAATGTCTTAAAATCTCTTTTACTGTATATATGATGGATACAAGTGACAAGCAAAATGCTTCTAGTTTATAGAGGATTGACTGACCTAGCAGCATGCTGAGTGCTTATAAGTGTTGCACAACATGCATTGTTTATTTGCTAGGTCAGTCATTCTGGTGTCTATTTAAATCAAAGTACAATATCCTGTATTCTGTAACAACATGTGAATGCGATGACACGATCAAACCTCAGCCTTTTACGATTCAGGCCACATGAGAGAACCAGAAAAGGTTGTGTCTGTGCAAGTAGACAAGTGACCTTTCTAGATACATGTACACATGTAGGTCCTTCAACAATTAATGCTTCCTGGTACTAGACAATGTGAAGGTAACCTTTATAGAGAAGTGGCCGATTAAAATAAAAGACCGGTTTACCTAAAGATAGCACAAGACATGTACATGTACATGTACATGGGCTCTCTCAAATCAGAACACTGATCTTTCAGTTTGCAATGTTTATTCAATTATTTATGAACTGGGCTCTGTAACACACAAAATAGTTGGCAAATGACTGGCATTTTTTACCATTGACTGTGATGAATTCAATAAAGTGACTGTATGAATAATCAATCAATTGTGCAATCAATAGGTAAGGTTTATTTGTACATGTTACAGGGACATGGTCTTTCACCTATTTACACTTTGGTATCCTTGTTTGTTAATGTTGGATTGGTGAGTTCAACAAACTATCTACATTCATGTAGGGAACAATTAAAGCAGCCATTTGAAGCAATACAACTTTAGAATGCAAGGTGACTGTCATATAAGGAAGCAAACACTGGCCATAAATCAATACTACATGTATGTATGCGATGACTAGACTGTATTAAAGAAGCTTGTGTTTGACTGTTTGCGTACCCGGAAAAACAACACCAAATTGTAAGGTTGTGGATTCTGATACTGATGCCAAGTTCCCAGGTAAAAACTCGGAGAAGCCCTTCAACGTTTAGTTTGCAGTCCTTACAAAAACATTTATGTAAAGAGGCAGGATTTTATTCTAGCGAATCCAGAAAGTATAGGGAATAAAGAGTTATTTTGGTATCACTCTGTATTTAGAGAAGCTTTTTTTTTTTTTAACATGAAGTACACATCTAAAATGACTTGATGACCGAGGAAATGAGAGGGGAAAAGTTGCAGTCGCAGACAATTTTTAAAAGCAAAACTCAACATCACGTTTTATTAACAAAGAAAGAAAAAAAAAAATTTTGGAAGGCAACCAAACAGCACTTTTGTCTACTGGCCATATTTTCTCATCACCCTTTTTAACTATCCACCTACACGTACAGTGTATGCCATCAAATGCATTTGCCAGATATTTATTTAAAGTCTCAAACATTCAGCGGAAACTTTGTTGAATTCTCTGTCTCTGTGACAATTCTAGGAGTTAATAGTACTTATACTACTTTCTCAAATACGTATCTGTTTTATTTGGCATAAAAATGAATAATTGTTCTATCATTTTTGTATGTTCTATCTTACTCCTGTCCTGTTCCTTTGTTTAAAATGCAGATGCTTTTTTTATGTGATATCTTTTTGTTTTTTTTAATTTTTTGAGCATTTGATTTCAACTGGATTTGGCGCTTTATAAATCTCATATACATGTATTATCATCATTATTAAAACTGCTGGACTTCTAAGGCTATACTAAATTAAGATATCACTTCAACACCCAATTTGGTTTACAGGTACATGTAAACACCAATAAACACCCTTATGCAATGTATAAACAGGGTGTATATTCAACACCATGGTGATTGTAGGAGCATTGACAGTCATTCACACACCTGAAACTTTCACAGCGCTATACTTTCACAAATTGTATCAAAATGACAACTACAATATTCACAGCGAACTTCAGCAAAATACAAGAATTCATGCAAGAATCCATCTGCATAAAAAGGATTAGTCCTTCACTGAATAGGGACTCTGGAAACTCATTGTCACCTACAATTGTACAGTGTATCTTCGCTCCAGTGATCTTGAGGAAGCACAACAAGAAACTGTGTGAAGAATTGCTTGGCTTGAGAAACTTCTCAAGAGTGGATGAAAGCCTGTTATGTCACTATTATGCCATGGTGGGTAGAAGCTTAAGTTGCATGCTATAAAAAAAATCACTACCGTAAATTGTCATTGGTCAGGTTATTTTGGAGTACATATCTTTCATATTATCTTAAAAACTCATGCAATTTACAAACATTTCATCCACACAACAGTTTTTGGTTTTACTCCTGGATTTTTTTTTTTCAAATGCAAAAATATTTGTTTGGCTATTTTCTCTATATTCTTTATGGTATTTTCCTGGAAAACTAGACCATTTTACTTTACAGAAAAAAATGAAAATATGTGCAGGTGCAACAACAAAAAGAGATTCTAATCATAATATAATCTCATGTTTTCTTAAGTGCGAATGGGCCTCATACGTGTATGAACCTGTGGAAGACTAACCTTTCCTCCAAGGGTCTGGCCAGGGTGAACACTGGTTTGTTGACAAGGACTTTGGACTCTACATCACATAAGAAGGAGAACCTCTTCATCATGCTGTCAAACCCTACTGTACATGTACTGTATACTGGTACCTACTTCCAATTGATAAATGATTAGTCAAAGATTTGCATACTGCGTCACACTTTAGGCTACACAGACATGGACATGCATGTCTGTGTACTAGCTGCATTGTGATAAAGGCTCCTAATAATAGAGTCTTTTAATCCATCATAGAATGTACTCAACACTGTTAGTGTGACTAAAGAGAAATAATAACCTTGCTTTACTGTGTCCCAACTCACCCAAGGACTTCTAGTAAAATCTGAAACCAGGGAGATGTGATTTTTTCTCCACCCTGCTGTATTAACTTATTGGCTAATGTACTGTAACCACAATGTACCAGTAAAGTTCATAAATTAAAGCATACATTTGAAATATACTGTATGTGTGTGTCGTGTAAGTATTACCGTAAGGCCTCTATAACTCGATTGCGAGTTTCCCGTCACATTTTTTTCAGCTCACAGTGAGGCAACTATTTCATTATTCATTATTCATTATTTGCAATATTCCATTATGTTAACCTATTAACGAACCCTTAATTCACTTTTGTTGGTTCAACTTGTGTATTTCCTGTTTGTTTACTAACTTCATGTACATGTATGTATTAACATCGTATTAACACACATTGTCAGTATCTTGGTAATTTGTATTAATATTAATCCAAACATTAAATATTGTATATAAAAAAAATTAACCACACATAGAATCTAGACTATACGAGTTATAAATAACTTGAACAGTACTTTAACAGTAACATTTGTGATAAACTTTTCTTCACTGTTAAACATATTATTCCAAGATAATTAGACATGACATTAAACAGCCAGGAGCAAGGGGCAATTTATTTTTAAAAGTTGCCCCTTGCCCACAGGGATTTACCAGAGCAAAGGGGAATTTCTTAAGAATCAGGGGCAATTTTCCAAAAACAGACAATTAGCCACTAATTAATTAGGCCTAGATCTAGGCCTACACAAGTTAAATAAGTTCAAAGAATGTTAATTTCATGATGAATACGATCAATTCAATAACTTTTAAATCTTAACAAGATCAACAGGAAAGATTGACTAAGAACATCAATTTGCACATTAAACATTATTTTAAAGTAACTAAAAATATTGATGAGCAAATGAATAAATTGTCAATTTCACAATTAACATCGTACGGTTTATCCTATCCCAAATCTTCCGCCACACTCTCGGCAGTAGGAGCAAATTTGAAGAATTATCTTTTTAATTGTTGTAGACCCTATAACCAAAGAAATAAGAAGAAATCTGACCAACTATTCGTATTAAAAATCGTACATGTCAAAATGTCATTAGACATTCGACAGCTGAAGTTGCGTAACGTGCGTTCTGGAAACCAAAATCGTTCCTCGCACACACACTCCCTGGTGGGATGCTCGCGGGTTGGAGTTTGCCAACGAAACCAATGCACCTTCGGACACTCGCAGCGCGCAAATTTATCGGGACTCGAAAGTTTTGTGGTGGGAAGCTGGCCGGCTAGCTTTCTGCCAAAACAAGGCGAAATGAGACTAGCTACGATCGAGAACATCGTATCAATAAGAGAATTCTAAATTCTATTTGAGATGAAATAATAAACTAGACCTACAAACAAACCTCGACAGATCTCTAATGACTATTTAAATTCTTGTTTATTTCTCCATTTGACGATTTGCTTTCTTGATCCTTGGATACAGTTACATGTGTGCGCCACAGCGTGCACCGTGTACTACAGTGTAGTAGCGATCGCATGATATGAATCATGATATGGACGTTCGTGTGCTAGGGGCATTTTCACGGAAACACTTGCGCCTAATAAAGCACTAAATACGAAGCTATTAGAGAGCTCGTGCGCGGCAAAATGTTTGTGATTCCGAATCACGAACAGTTTCCCGCGCAAGTGTTTCCGTGAAAATGCGCCCTTTACGAATCATTCGTGTATTTTTTCTGTTTTAATAATTTATGGGCGCATTTTCACGGCAAACACTCCAGTTTTGATTATGGGCGCAATTGGTGGTTTTATGAGCGCAAATTTGCGCCCTGCGCCCGCTTTAATAATCGAAGGCTTGTCTACATGTAGATCTACGGTGATTTATGCTATTTTTATGGATTTTTTTTCAAAATAATGAATTATTTTCAGATTTTCTATTTCCAACGCGGGCGAAATATCACAGCGCTGGCGGGCGACGGGAAACTCAACATCGAGTTATAACGGCCTAATCAATGATAATTGATAACCGATTACCGGTAATGGTCCAAATAAAGCAATAGGTATCAAGTAAGCACTAAGCTGGCAACAAATATGTTTCTCTCTTGCTCTCTCCCTCTATCTTTGGACTAAAAACTTACCCAAAAAAAATTTTCTAAAAGAAGTTCATTACCGTAATTTTACAAAACAAGCCTCATGAAAAATATCCCTTAACTATGACCTGTAGTTACCTGTACTTATTAAATGGACCATTATCGTAATGTAACCAAATTGATGCATGCCTCGGTGAAGGGCCTCAATACAAATTATTTCATTCAGCTTTTTACAAAGATGTATCTCAATAATCAGAATTCAAATTGTGAACATTTATTGTAGCTACATGTAGGTATGACAAACATTATAATGGCTTGCCCTACGTAACAAGTAACAACACATAATATGTGCAATTAGCAATCTTACTATTATTTGAAATACAATTATTTGTAACAGGTGAATGAAATAATTTGTCCAGTTTGAAAAGAAAATCATTACATTTTTCTTTTCTTGTTTCAGGACAAAAGTTTTAGAACTTTATAATCTTTTTTCAAAACAAACAATTTCAATACAGTGTAGCATTGCATTTTAAGCATAGACTTCATACATGTTCAGTATAAAGAATTGTTAAAAGTGAATTTCAGTTACCGGTATATAAAATTCCCAGCATTAAAATGGTATATCTACATGTACATGTAGGCCCACACCTGAACTACAATTTTTTTTATAAATTTGTCAGATTTTTTGTCAAATTATCATTATATTATTATTATCATAAATTCCCTCTACAAATCTCATCTGCACAGTACAAATCTTATAATGATAGGGCCAAAAATATGAGGGGTAAATAAAATACAAGTTGAATTTAGAAAAAATAAAGACAGATACTTTGGAAGATTTATCTTTAAGCTCTATTTTAAGCTCTTATTTTCTGAGAGTCAATATTCTACTCGTACAGTACATGTAGAATACAACATAATTGTCTTCTTCTCTTACTTTCTTTTTCTTCTTCTTTTTTCTCTCCTCCTTCTTGGCACTTATTCTTCTCCTTCAAACTCTCATCTGCCTTCGCCTCTTTTCATTCTTTC
>BEXV01005289.1:0-11394 GCA_003118195.1 Hemicentrotus pulcherrimus | reverse complement strand
ACATTTACATAATTCATTATTCAAGGCAACAGCTTGACCAATGTCACGTATTTCCTTATAACGTTAAAACACCTTGTAAATCACCTTTAAGGATGAGGCCTGACAAGCTAGTTCGTGGTAAAAATCATCATGAAGGTAAAGTGGTTTGCCTTTATCGTCACAGTCTGTTAGCGTCAGGTCAGTGAGACAAGGCAGAAGAAATAGAAACCTGGCTAGGTCACGTGATGCTGAGGGATCATTCCTTTCTAGATTACAACATTCCATGGATAGCTTCTGAACCTGTTGAAAAGAGATATATGATGATTCTAATAATACTGTTAATGATACAATTAATGTCATCATTATACTACTACTTCTACTTCTATTTACTTATAACAATCCATTCTATAGATAACTTTTGAATCTGTTGAAAAGTGAAAATATGGCGATGTTAATACAAGTACTACTACTACTACTACTACTACTACTACTAGCTACTACTACAATGGCTACACCAGAACTAATATTAAATGTGACCGTGATTAATTTATCCCTCCTCCACTCAAACCTATCCGTCAAGGAGGTCTTTTACCTCAAGATTGAATAAACATTTTAAGGTATGTTGTAATAAGTAAACAAATATTCTCAGATCAGGGGGTGCAGCATTTATGATTGCTTAAGAACAATTGTTAATGGAAATCATCACAGGTGTATGCGCACATGTATATTTTTGTATTTTTGTAAAGGGGAATTACCCTCTTGACTATGAAGCACTATCATGACATCGAGAGGATTAAAAACAATGTTTCAGTTGATATAAAAGCATTGTCAAATAATGTTGTTATGCAAGTACAATAAAGAGACGCTACCTTGCTATATTTACAATATTTACAATGTCGTCTGCTCCCCAAGAGAGCTTTCATTTTGTTGAAATTTCCCTTCAAAACTTCTGCATTGTGAAGTATTGCAAGGAGAACTGATGTAGCACGCAGCGTGCGCAATATTTGCAATACACGTCAAACATGGTGTACTGCCAAGTGTTTGGTTGTAATAGCCAAGGGGAAATCGTTTCATCGTTTTCCAGACCAAAACAATTGCAATGAAATATGAAAGCTATAGGTAGCAGCTCTGAAGGTGGAGTGATTTCTGGACAAAAAGTACAACAGGAAAAAAACAAAAAACTATGTGATCTGCAGTGATCATTTAACAGTTTTCAGCAGGGAAACGTACGAATGCGATAAATATCGAATCCATGGGATACGTCACAGAATGGGCTGTGCGCAAACACAATGGCGACGTTCTGAAAATCCTCAGAGATGCGCAAGACAAAGGATTCTGAAGAAAAGTTACGTCCTAACTTCCGTCAAATGTATGATGTTTTATATTTTTCAGATCATGTTTTAAATGGCCTACAAACTGAAATAACATGTAGTTTGAGGTTAATTCCCCTTTAATCTATCAGTTTATGTTAATATACTATAAATATGTGTCTCTGCATTACAATATCAACTACAACTTCTTAATTCTTTTAAGCAAGTTAGAATGATGTCTTGAATAATATTAATTATGATCATAATAAACATATCCAAGAGATATAGCAAAGACTCATCAGTCAATTAAGATTCTTATGACCTGTTTAAAACTTCTGATCTTTCTTGCTTAGCCGGGTACTAACAAATATCATCTTGTGATTTTATCAATCAACATATCAATGGCAAGATTCACTCTGATAAACGGTAACACACGTTAAGAATTACCTTTGAGAAAGAAGCAAGACAAGCAAGTTCAAGGTAAAATTCATCATGTAGCAGCGTTGGCCTCACAATCGTCAGGTCGGTGAGACAAGGCTGAAGACAGAAAAACCTAGCTAGGTCACGTGATGCTGAGGGATCATTCCTTTCTAGATTACAAAATTCCATGGATAGCTTCTGAACCTGTTAAAAGAGATATATGACGATGCTAATAATACTGTTAATGATACAATTAATTTCATCATTATACTACTACTAATACTTCTATTTACTTATAATACAAATACTGGCAATACATTTATTATATTTAAAAAATGTTACAATATCAGGCACGGAAATTATTGATTCGTTTCTAATACACTTTTTGTTTCACTTTCTGTATGAATGCTACAGCCACTTACAAACATATGTTTGAAAGATTTAGGACCGCCAAAAGAAAGAAAGAAGACTTTACACCGATCCCTAAGGGAATATATGTTCCATTATGTATTAAATATGACCATGATTCATTTATCCCTTTTCCTCTCGAACCTAAGAAAACAATTTCTCATTTCCAAATTGAATATCATTTTGTATTTCCGTCGTAATATTAAGCTTAAAATTATTCACAGGAGCTGATGATGATAGTGGGTTCTTGTATAGCGCTCATATCTGTTAGACTTGACCCCCGTTGCGCTGCAATTATTACCCCGGCTTTAGCACGGCTGCCATAAAGGGGCTCTAGCATTTCAAGGAATTAATTCCTGCCAGGTGCCAATTTACATCACCAGGGGCAAATGTGACAAATGTAGATCAATGTCTTGCCAAAGGACACAAGTGCCGCGGCGGGATTAGAACCACGGACCTTGTGATCGACAGTCTAGCGACGTATCCACTCGACCACGACACCTCTCGAGTGCTAAAGGAAATCATCACTTAGTTTACACAAAATGTTGTTGTTTGATTAATAGAGTGTTGATTAAATTCATCAACCAGTGTAATTATACAATAAATATGTGTTTGTCATGAAGTATGATCTTCACTTACTCAATGCGTGTACGCACTTTAAAAAGATTCAATGCCAAAATCTACAAAGATGGGGAAAGCGCTTAACAGGCAAATGTGATCTTTACAACAATACGCAAACCCTACATCATGTATTAAACCATTGTCAAACGATGTTAACTCAAGGCCGGTATACATGGCGGCACGATAGTATTTTGAGCTGCATATGGCAAGTAGTGCAATCACCTGTACTGGTATCAATCAAGAGCATACGTGTAAACGTCCATTTACCAGGTAGCATGACAAGTAATAGAAGTACTATCCCCGTAAACATACTACCACATGAAAAAGAAATATTCATCTTTGAATTGACAGTTCCATTTGAGAATAACATGACGAATAGCCAATGTTATTAAGTACACACCCCTTTTAATAGCCTGACACGCTCAGGTTATAAATGTACACTATGGTGCATATAAATTGGATCAAGGGGATACATTTCCGTAGAAAATAGAGTAGCATTAAAAGGGATGTTAAAATTAATAATGCTATCAAAACAAATTAAGCATGTATGTGAGACCCTGAGCCGACTAGCCTTAGTTACATCTTACGGAATCTACAAGCTCAGAAATGAGCCGCATTGGACCGATACGGGGTACATGTCCGGCCCTGACTCCCAGGTGCTCCCAAAACATGTTGAAGAACTCATTCTATTTAAGAGGGTCACTGTATTTTGTATACGATTAATCTTACAAGGGGAAATAACAGTGCATGTACAAAGAAGTCGACAATGCTCTAATGATGTTTACAATGATGCAATATCTGGTATAAATTGTTATACAATTTCACTATGAACAAATCTAAAATGTGTATACCGGTATTCAAGAAACCATTTAGTATTTAAAAACTCCATGTATATCATTTTAAATTTGGTGTAAGTAATATTTATCTGAGTATATAGAAAGACAATTAAGCCACAAAATTGTGGTGTTATAATCATGACCCACATTCTAAGAAAAACAAACTGGTATCATAGTATCAAAATCATGGTAATAAAATACATGCCAGAGAAACTATTACATTTCATTAATGTAATGATTCCTGGGAGAAATTTCATTAGCTCAAACATATTTGTTTGAGCTACCACCACCAGGCCATCACTGGTCCATGGCACAGTCGGGATGAACTAGAAACAAATACCCAAGCTCTCCTGATTCATTCTGACTTATTAATATTCATTAGTACGCCATAGGACAATAACTTAAATATAACTTATAAATGTAATGCTTCCTGGGAGCAAGCAGTAGATGGCAGGTTCAAATCCTGCTGGTTCCAAGATTTTTCCTGACTTGTTTTTCAATTACAGATCGATCAATCAATCTTAGTAACTGGGTGTAAGCCACAAATATGTTCGAACTATTGAAATTTCTCCCAGGAAGCATTACATTTATAAAAGTTATTGCCCTATGGCGTACTAATGAATATTAATAAGTCAGAATGAATCAGGAGAGCTTGGGTATTTGTTTCTAGTTCATCCCGACTGTGCCATGGACCAGTGATGGCCTGGTGGTAGAGTCGCTGTCCGGCAAGCAGTAGATGGCAGGTCCAAAGTCCGCTGGTTCCAAGATTTTTTCTGACTTGTTTTTAAATTACAGATCGATCAATCTATCTTATTAACTGGGTGTAAGCCACAAATATGTTCGAACTATTGAAATTTCTCCCAGGAAGCATTACATTTATATAAGTTATTGTCCTATGGCAGACTAATGAATATGAATAAGTCAGAATAAATCAGGAGAGCTTGGGTATTTGTTTCTAGTTCATCGTGACTGTGCCATGGACCAGTGATTGCGCCTGGTGGTAGAGTCGCTGCCCGGCAAGCAGTAGATGGCAGGTTCAAATCCCGCTGGTTCCAAGATTTTTCTGACTTGTTTTTCAATTACAATCAATCTTATTTACTGGGTGTAAGCCACAAATATTTTCGAACTATTACATTGTCGCAAAATCAAGCATAATGCACTTATTCATGGCTACATTTGTACTATTTATACTGGTATTTAAGATCACCAAAAATATATGTATACTAGAATCGGATTGCTAATTATTACCATTGAGGAATCTCAACTTTGTATTTATCTTTCCATTATTATTTTCTGTATATGCTTTATATGTTTCCTATGTTGTACATGTTGTACCTGTCTTGTATAATCTGCTAGTGACACAGTTGTTTATTTTATAGTACATTGTGTCATGGACCTGGGTTCAAAGGTTTATACTTCTTTGTTTATTACGTTAAATAAAGATGATACATATATGATTAGCCTAATTCATACATGTATCTGTGAGATTACCAAAAAGAAGGATGAATCGATTCATATTCTTATGTCCTGCGTTAAACTTCTGATTTTTCTTGTACGTGTCCTTGAAAATGTAAAGTTACAATTTCATCGATCAAAGTATTGTAGCATAACTAGCCCAGTAATTTAGTAAGACGTAGAGGACGTTATAGTTAATTGTGAAATATACATGTGTATATCATGAGATGTCAGTGAGTCAGCGTTCAGCTGTCGTTGGGACAGGTTCTGTAGAGTTGTGATCTGTGAGTCAGCGTTGACCTGTCATTGCGACAGGTCCGTTACCAGGAACGATTAAAGTCACTTAAACTTAACTTCAGATACTGTGCAAGTGTTGTTCTTTAGTCCTTTCAGACATTCAAACATTGCGGGAGTGAGTAAAATGAGAGCTAGACCACGTTATTTCTTACACAATATACTTTTGTGAGAGCCCACTAAGAGATATAGTTGATGAATGATTGTCAAAAGCGTGGACCGGGTTTTGAGAGGCTGCAAGGCAGAACGCTATCCCGGCAGAGCCAGGTTAGGCCACACCGGTGGCAGCGGTGGGACTGAAGCGATGTGGCTTTAGCAGCTCAGAACCCCCCAACAGCGAACCCGGAAGTAGATAGGCGCCTACACATACAATGACACCGCACCTACAGTAGAGTTGAGTTTTACATGTGTGTAGGCGAAGGAAGAGAGGCAGCGCCTACCTACGTGTTAGGTATAGGCAGTGAGAGGCAGCACCTACACGTAGGAGGTATAGCGCCTACAGGCCAGGCAGGGCCTAGCTACGTGTCCGGTATAGCGCATACAGGTGCCGGCAGTGACAGCGCCTTCACGTAGGAGGTATAGCGCCTACATGCGCCGGCAGTGACGGCGCCTTCACGTAGGAGGTAAATTAAAGCGCCTACAGGCACCGGCAGTGACAGCGCCTACACGTTGGAGGTGTAGATTCCTATAATGGCTGCTCAACGAGAGACTATAGAGAATGAAATTGGGATGCCCGCAGCAGAGGTTCAGTGTGGAGATGAGGATCTTCGGCAGCGCCTACCTACAGAGATGTAGCCTGGGGTTGCGCCTGTACGAGGAAGGTACAGCGCCTGGAGTTTGGCCTGTGTGCAGGCGAAGGCAGAGATAGCGCCTGAGGTTTCGCCGGTGTGTAGGCGAAGGCAGGGATTGCGCTTGTACATGTAAGGTACAGCGGCTGTGTAAATAATGATAGCGCCTGTACAGTGAATTTTGTGAGTATAGCGCCTGTATGGAATTTCGCCTTTATTATGGCCCGGTATTATGGTCAGAGATTTGAGGTCAGGACTGATCATGGAGCACTTTGTTGATATCCGAGATTTGCAGGGACAGATGGCTCGGTGGCCGCAAGTGGTAGCAGAGTGCGACTTGAAAACTGTGCACCGTTCTGGAGGCTCACTTACCAATGTTTCGTGTGAAGGCGAAGGCAGTGACAAATTGTCCTCAGTGCGTGTAAGCGGAACTTCAAGGAGTCAGCAATCTCTGGTAAACAAGTAGCACCGAAAGTGGAGGTACCCCGAGATAGCTATGCGGAGGCAAGGACAGTTACGAACCCAGCATCAGGAATGAGCAGATCAGGCGCAAGATCCTTCAGTACGACGTGGATCCTGGAAGTAAAGCAGTAGTCATGGGACCGACCGGATTGGTCAGCAATGGCTTCAAATTCCAGGGTGGAGAAGCCCTTGTAGGAAGTGAGCCCAACTGGAAATGAAGCAAGGCGTTCTCGACAGGAAATGGGAATAGTGACCAAGGCCATAGGGTAACTGAATGTTGTCTTATCAGCTAAGCTTCGAGAGGTCGTTGTGAATGAATTGCTTGGTGGCAAGTCTAGTGGATACCTTGGCATGAACAAGATCACAGATAAGATTTGCTGGAGGAGTTGAAGTTCTATAGGATAGGAACGAATGCAGACATCCGCTCTAGTGTACGGCAGTTGAAGGTAGTTCATGTGGACAGGTTGAAACCCTACGAAGTGGCACTCTTCAGCCTACGGACTCCTATTTAGAAGCTTGTGTAAGTCAGCACGAAGGTTGAGCAGGACGCTCCTAGCCAACTTGCACATGTCAGCTTTAGGAGAGGAAGAGGAGGTTGACCCCGTCCACAGGGAAGCTTCAAAACTTGTTGAACCGACTGTACCTGCACTACGAAATGTTCCTGTCCCAGCCTCCAGGAGAGGGAGAGATCCTGCGAGAACTACGAATCCACCAAGACCCAACTAATTTAATTATGCCATAAACTAAAACTAAGCAGCCAGTACTTTGCCATTCCAACCAATATATTTTGTTGTTTTTACTTATGTACCTGTAATGAATTATGCCTAATTGTTCATTTTGAATCCTGCATTCCTTTTACCCTTCACCTTGTCTGTCTTCAAACTCATATTTTCAGTCGTTCTCCCTCTACTTGTTCTTTCACTCTATTCGAGTTCTCATGTTGCACTTTGCCAAAGTTGAAAGAATTACTTATGTTGTATTGTTACAAGGCAAATATCTCGCATTTAAGATAGTTCAGGGATGCATTGTTCTGTATTTGTTTAGATAGCAGGAAAAAAAAGAAGAGNAAGCCAACTTGCACATGTCAGCTTTAGGAGAGGAAGAGGAGGTTGACCCCGTCCACAGGGAAGCTTCAAAACTTGTTGAACCGACTGTACCTGCACTACGAAATGTTCCTGTCCCAGCCTCCAGGAGAGGGAGAGATCCTGCGAGAACTACGAATCCACCAAGACCCAACTAATTTAATTATGCCATAAACTAAAACTAAGCAGCCAGTACTTTGCCATTCCAACCAATATATTTTGTTGTTTTTACTTATGTACCTGTAATGAATTATGCCTAATTGTTCATTTTGAATCCTGCATTCCTTTTACCCTTCACCTTGTCTGTCTTCAAACTCATATTTTCAGTCGTTCTCCCTCTACTTGTTCTTTCACTCTATTCGAGTTCTCATGTTGCACTTTGCCAAAGTTGAAAGAATTACTTATGTTGTATTGTTACAAGGCAAATATCTCGCATTTAAGATAGTTCAGGGATGCATTGTTCTGTATTTGTTTAGATAGCAGGAAAAAAAAGAAGAGGGTTATGTTTCATTTTAACTTGTATAAAAATATATTTTTCCATGTTTTCAATACTTCTAAATTTCTAGTCCTATACCTTTCGCACCTTTTCATTCCTTAACTTCCCCGTTTCTTTCTACTCCTCTTTTTTGAGAGACTGCAAGGCAGAACGCTACCCCGGCAGAGCCAGATTACGCCACAGTATCAATGGCGAGATTTACTTTGATAAAAAGTAACAAACGTTAGAAATTACCTTTGAGGAAGAAGCAAGACGAGCAAGTTCGTGGTAGAATTCATCATGTAGTAAAGTTGGGCTGTATACGGTATAGCTGTTCCGAATCGTCAAGTCTATGAGACAAGGCTGAAGACAGAGAAACATGGCTAGGTCACGTGATGCTGATGGATCATTCCACTTTTGACGGTAACATGGTATAGATAATTTTTGAATCTGTTGAAAATGAACAGATGATGATGCTAATGATACTGTTGATAATATGTATAATTATGATAATGATACTACTACTACTAGTTACTACATTATTGCAATAAGTTTCATCAATGTAGGAAAATGTTACAGTATGATCGAGGCAAGGAAAATGTTAATTCCTTTCTAACAAACGTTTTGTTTCACTTTCTGTAGGAATGCTACAAACACTCACAAACATAAGTTGGGAAAAATTTAAGACTGTGAAAATGAGAATTAAATTTACACTGATCCCTAAGGTAATATAGACACGTTCCATTACGCATTAAATATGACCTTGATTCATTTATCCCTCCTGAGAAAAAATGTTTCTCGTTTCCAAATTGAATATCATTTTTAATTTCCGTCGTAATATTAAGCTTACAAATATTCTCAGAAGCTGATATATGATTGATTTATGAAGGAAATCATCACTTTACACAAATACACAAATATAAGAAGGTTGATTATTAATCCATCAACTCCTGTATATATATATATATATATAATGAATACATGTACATATGTGTGACGAGATATCATCATCACTTTCCGAATGCATTAAGGCATTATAGAAAGATTTCAAAAAGCATCTTTTGATTTGATCAAAGTATCGATGGCAAGATTTACTTTGGTAAAAAGTGTCATGCAGTAAAAATAACATAATAAAATGACCTTCGAGGAAGAAGCAAGACGAGCAACCTCGTGGTAGAATTCATTAGAAAATACTATTCGGTTGTATGCTCTATCTTCGTCCTGTATCGTCAGGTCGGTGAGACAAGGCTGAAGACAGAGAAACTTGGCTAGGTCACATGAAGCTGATGGATTATACCTTTCTAGATTGCAATGTTCCACGTATAACTTTTGAACCTGTAGAAAAGTGAAACATGATGAAATCGAACTTAGGCCGTGTTTTGATACCATGAAACTTCATATCAAATTTCAATAAAATCTGTCAAACAATACTAAAGTTATGGATCGGAAACCAGATTCGCACATTCAATCCTAATCCCATTGTTTTATTTTGATCACTTGAGTCCTTTTTGCCCTACCCCCCCCCCCCTCGGATCTTGGCAAATAATGGACCAATTGACTTGAAAATTGGCACAGTCGTAAAACAAGTTGGGAGGAATACAAATGTTTCAACAAAAAAAACAAAAAAAATCTTTTTTTATTCTTTATAATTTATTCAAATTTTGAATATGCAAATTTTTGATGAATTTTGGTTAAAAATTGGGATTATCATCTGAAATCAGGAGAAATGACAGGATTTATTCAGGTTTTCTGTAAAAAAAAGTTTCAAATGATGTAGTTCATTCATATCCATGTTTTGATAGTAATATATATATATATATCACTTATTTGCATAAATTATGAAAATTAGTATTTCCAGATATACCCAATGAAAAAGATTATCTTATGTATTTTATTGTTTTGATTTGTTTTTGTTTATTTTAGAAGAATNAGATTATCTTATGTATTTTATTGTTTTGATTTGTTTTTGTTTATTTTAGAAGAATTTGTCTCTGAAGTGTTTGAAATAAACTTATAACAAAGAAATAATCAAAATTATAATTCAATGTAACAATTATAACAGCTGGAGTTTACATGGCATTGGATGTATGAATCACATAGAAACGTATACAAAATATGCAGTTTTTTGTGACGTTCAAGAGATTATCGACCTCTAAAATCAGTTCTACATGTCCAGAGCTGCCAACCTTGTGCGACCACAAAAAGGAATCATGATGGCAAAAAAAAAAAAGGAATTTCAAAGGAATTTCAAGCAAAAAAAAAGGAATTCATAAAAACGAAACTTACAACCACGCGCGACACACTTCCAATGCAGAAATATTTTGATACCATGAACCTTCATATCAAATTTCATTAAAATCTGTCAAACAATACTAAAGTTATGGATCGGAAATCAGATTTGCATATCTAATGAGCTATGACCTTTGACCTACATACTCTGAAATCAAACGTAGGCTGTGTCTTGATATCATGTACCTCCATATCGAATTTCATTAAAATCTGTCAAACATTAATAAAGTTATCGAAAGAAAACCAGATTTGCATACATAAAGAGAAGGTTGAGTTCTGGGAAAAAGTGAAAACAAATTTGTGAGCGATATCATTCTCATTATGCAAGCATGGTTTCAGAAAAGACATGTTCCCTGAAAAGCATGGCTCTTCAAATGCCTTCATATTCTAAATATGTCATGTAACATCGTGAAACTTGGGGGTAGGATTTTTACGCCACATGTTCGTGTAGTCCATTATACATCTTTCTGTGTACAGTGTAAGTTTACCAAGACTTGGTCAAATTTCTTATAATTATGATAATAACATAACCTTGCAATACACACACATTCTTATATGCTAGATGATCAACCTTTATGGTCGATTCCACACCGGACGGAAAGAAGGAATGAACGAAGGAAGGATGGACAGATGGCAGCGTTTCTGTATCCCCTTCGACTGCGAGGGGATAACAAATGTTAGAAATTACCTTTGAGGAAGAAGCAAGACGAGAGAGTTCCTGGTAGAATTCATCATGTAGATACCATTTTATCCTCAAGTCGGTGAGACAAGGCTGAAGACAAACAAACGTGGCTAGGTTACGTGATGCTGATGGATTATTACGTAGCTCAGGACCTTCAATGAATAATTTTTGAACCTGTTAAAGATTGAAAAATAATGAGGGTAACAATTCTGTTAATAGTAATAATTATAATGATACTACTATTTCTACAAGCTACGAATACTAATAATAATGGCATTGTGCTTCTTCAATCT
>BEXV01005288.1:1761-16582 GCA_003118195.1 Hemicentrotus pulcherrimus | reverse complement strand
AAAAAAAACACTGATTGAAACCGTTTTGGTGTTCAAAACTTAAAGGCCCTTAGTATTTGATGAAAACTCGCAAACGAGTCGGATGCAAAGAATGCCCAAGACAGTTTGACGTCATTCACTGGAATGAAGACAGTCTTCACCCATACTTATGTCTAAGAAACAATCGTGTTGGTTTTTCGATTTCTTCTTGATTGCTGACCTATACTTTTGATGACTCGGATCTTTCACTTCTTTGAGATTGTTTTTCTAACACAAATGACACTGGACAAATGACTATTTTTTGGAAATATCAGTGATCAAATTCATACTTCAAGTTTATTCCTTCTGTTTCATTTAAGAAAATATAAATAAATTGAACATGAAATATGTAACATAATCTGAACGGAACATGATAACTGTCATAATTTCATCGTTATAATAACTATGCTTTTATAGCGCAATAATGACGGGTTTCCCATGCTCTCACTTAGATAAAAAAGAAAGTTATTTAATTTTCTATGAAAGAATCAAAGACCTAGTAAGGAAGGGGAATATTAACTTTAATGCGTATTAGAATAACAAGATAAACTACATGTAGTAACAAATAAGGTATATAATACACTGATTTCCTTTCCAATTCAAAATATAATTAGAAATTCTTAACAAATTAAATGGATCGCATTCATACATGTTATGCAAAACCAACAGTTATAACAGCATAACGCACATAGAGCAAGTCAATTTTACATGAAATAATTCATCTTTAAATAACTAAATTGAATTTAAATAGAACATTAAATTCACAACGTTGGGCTATAGACTTACAAAACATTCTTCTCCCCTCCCTTGTATACGTCGTGAGTTCCTTGCTATCTGTATAGTATTAAGATCTAAAATATGATCTTTAGTTTCACACTAAATCCTCGGTATTTACATTTTGTATTTCACTATCATATTTACTCTGTTCACCTTGCAACGCACATAGTACAGGCATTTATAAATTTTGGTAACGATATAAATATATATACATGATATATGCCCAAGAAACAAAAAGCTAATTATTAAGCCGCGTGTATTAGGATTCAGATGTAAACCAAGAACACTCTTGAATCTTTTACCTTTTCTCAAAAGATCCCTCATCATTTTTTTCTCTCTTCTCTCTGTCGTGTTTCCCAGCTTGTCCCTTTTCATTTCTCGTTTTCTCTCTGTATAATTGAATATATTTGTTTGTGTTCATTACAAATTTAAGGTGCAATATGTTACACAATTCTTATTCCTTTCTAATCTAAATTGCTGTTCCTTGTCCATTTGTATTTATTACAATAAAAATATGGACTGATTTATAAAGACATTTTCTTTCAACAAACCTAGCCGAATGAGTGACTGAATGAATAAAGGAATTATAAAAGCATGATAAGCAAAGAGAGATAGAGGACGGTACGGAAATTGGGGATTGTACAGAATGAGGCCCTTAGGAAAGTTTTTACACACAGCTCTAGTAAACAATTATGGATAAGTATATACAAGTAAACGACCTCCTAAATTATATAAATGTTCTTGGAACAAAAAATAAATAAAGAAACAAAATAGAATAATGCTTTCACAGTGATAAGCAATATATGAATTAATGAAACAAACCTGGACAAATGGCATATATATAAATCATACCTTGCATATTTTAAATCAAACAATACGGATACATTGTAATATTTTGAGAACTTTAAAGAGAAACTCCAGTACTGGTAAAAAAAAAGAAAATTAATTTTCACAGAATCAAACGAAACTTACACTGAATGTTCAAGATTACAAATAAATAACATGTGCCAAACAATTTTGGAAGAAAATGTATACTGGCTGAGTAATGAGCATAGAAAGACAAGGAAATCAAGGTAGTACCAACCCCGACACCATGTGTGTTGTCCCATATATAGCTTTCTGTGTACAGTGCTTGTTACTTTACCAAGACTCGGTCAAATTTATTATGATTTTGATGACTCCAGACCCTTGCAGTGCACACCAATACTTACATGCTACATGATCAACTGTTTCTGATCCTTTCCACACCTTTTCTTTCACAATGCAATCACATTACCAGTACTAAAGTTTAGCTTTAATCTGCTTACTATACCATGAACGCTTTAATAGAGAATCTTTTCAGTATTACCCATAGCATTGGAATGAGGCAGATGCTCATCCCCCGTAATAACGAGAATGCATGACTGTGTATTATATTTGCAATGTATGCTTTCAGTCGATTAGAAGATGTGGTACCCCTCCCCTCATCTTTGATTTTGATTATCTACCCATATCTGTCTAAAAAATAACCGCCATTTGCAATAATGAGCGCAACGCCTTAATTGATACTTTATAAGCGTAAACGTTACGTGGTCTACTGTCGACGGCATGATGAAATCAGTCAACTCAATGATCGACCGACTATTTGATTTATAAACTGCATTTCGGCAAAGGCAGGAGCCCTTAAGGACTGCATCCGGGAGTTTTGAAGTTCCAAAATTCGGTGAGCCATCATCTCATACTTACTTGGGCAGCAATGTACTCAAATATCCTCTTATTCATACATGCAAGGAGATGCCTATTACATATTTTATCTGGTGTATGTTGGTGATTATTATGAGCTTTGACAACGGAGAGCAGGCAAGAGTAGATAATATGTATATGGTGCATTCATTCCACTTGACCGAATAACAATCTAAAGTTGTTTGGTTTTGTAAATTTGTTGAACTCCACGTTTGATCTGCAGAACTGAAATTTACTCCCATGTCTCATGGAAGATGTAAAGCCTATCATCAGTGCAGAAAGCAATCTCTTCCGTTTTGAATGCTTGCAGAAAGCCATTACAAAATCTCGTTATCTTGAAATCAGTGAGAATGTTTTTGATGTATTTGAGCTCTTTTGTGTACTTAACGATGTTCAGCAGACCCTGATCGTGCTCAACCCATGCAATGATAACTGAATCATCCTGACACACAGCAGGGTAAGGGTAATAACCATCATCTTTGCGGATGCTATGAATGATAGCACCAGACACATCGTTGATCATGTATACCGTATTACAATTACTTTGAACGACAATCGCCTGAGTGGATGTCATCGCAAACATCTGCCTTGGTAAAAATCCCTTACACATTATCTCTCGTATTGCCTTCCCCCCTTCTGGCTTAAATACCTGTATTTTCTCGCAAAATAAAGTATAACCTATGAAGATCAGCCCATCCTTGCCTACAGTAAGAGAGCTAAACATACCTTTCGTCTTAAACGTTACATCAAGCTTTTTACAACGCTCTGTGTACAGGGAAATTCTGTTATTAGTGTCGCCTATAACATATCCACCATCAGGCATAACGTGTGAGACATGAACTTGAACAGATTTCATAACGGTATCTTGTATAATGCCCTCATGAGAATATATGACTATTCCTCCGTCGAAACAACCAAGAGCCATCTCATTGTTTGGTGATATTACCATCCCGCTCATGGTTTTTCCTGCAGGCAGTGGAGCTTCCGTGCGTAGAACCCATTTAGCGTATCTTAGCTGGCCCAACTGGAGTCCATCTGATCCCTGTCTCCTGAAGCCAATTCTTTCACCTTCCTCAGCAGTTCTTCTGGGCAGCTCCTCATCTGGCCTTATCCGGTTTAGAAGCTCTTCCAGCTGTTGACAAGTCACCTTATGTGAGGTGAGAGCCTCTGTTTGAAGAGGAAAATTAAGACTATTCTTAACCAAGTCCAGAACCTTCTTAATATGGTTTATGTGCTTACGAACCGAATTTTCTGTGTCTCCCAATAAAGTCTTAAGTTTCCCTAGCTCGTGCCCGATTTCATTTTTCAACACCGTCTTTCTTTCCTTCAATTTCTCAACTGATTCTTCAAAGTTGGCATCTATTTCGCAACTGAGTTGTTCCTGTACGTCGTCAAGCCTTTTACTCTGGTCTTTGATGAAAGTGAAATACTTGTCAACGCTGCGTATCTTTGCATCCGCTTTAGATGCAAGTTTCTCGACGTGATTCTTTTGCTCAGTTTCATGTTCACCTGCTTCGATGATAGTGTGAGCATCCTTTACATGTTCTAATAAGCCACACATGCTGCAGACATACTTGTTACAGTTGAGACAAAAACATTCTTCATCGTACTTCGGATGTTTGTGACATTTGTTCCATTTTCCTTGTAATAAGTTGTTTTCTTGATTACGGATGATACAGACCTGGCCCTGGGTCTCCATATCTTCAACAAGTGATCTGACTGTTATGTTCGATTGCAGTCTACTCACGTCTCCACCACGAACCGAAGTCTCCTCCCTGCACGTAGGACACAGCAGCTTTCCACGAGACTCGAGGAGAGTAACAAGACAACCCTTGCAGAAGGTGTGAGAGCAGGTCAGGTTCTTGGGTTCCTTGAAGAAGCTGAGGCAGATAGGACACTCGAGGTTCTTCTTATTGACAGCCTGCATTTGCTCCAAGGAAGTAGCCATCATCGACAACTAAAGCACACGACCTGACAGAGTTAGACAAAAGATCAGTTAATTAACAGCCCACTCAATCAAAAGCGTAAAATATTTGTAAATACCTAGCTGGCTATTATTGCACTGAAAAATGTTAGACATAATGCATTCCATAATTAATAGGGTTTACCTGGTACACCATTATGAAATTACTTTACGCTACTTCTTACGTTGCGGAGTAGCGATCTAACGGCGACTATGCTTTAAGTAAGAAGCTAATGACAATGTTTCATTCAGCAATGCAGTTGTATGAGTGTGTATTTTTTTCGGGTGGAAATTCCCACTGACATTCATAACAGGAAATATTATGTTGAACCTTTGGACTTAATTGTGATCCTTCCGCTTAACCTAAACGTTCACCCACGCACCAATCATTCTTGTCATCACAAGTTAAATAAGTAATATTTTGTTCTCCCTTAGGGGTAGGATTTGTTACTCATAAATATTTCTTGGATCTCACACCCCAGATAAATGCCTCTAAAAAAATCTGACAGATGCCCCTTTTCCTTTGTAATAGGTGCCCATGTTCTTTCTCTTAAGTGCCCCTTTTCAGGTACGAGAAGTGCACTCTTACCATCTCCGATAAGTGCCCCTTCACCTCTCATAAATGCACCTTATCAAATCTGACCTTTCATTTTGACAAGAGCCTGTTTTCCTTTGTATGCCATCTTTTCATTATCACAGTTCCCCCTTTTCATCTCTGCTAATTGCCCCTATTCCAATTTGAGAGGTGACCCTTATGTCCATTATCCATTTTAATACGTGCCAATCAAAACAGTGTGATCAGATGAATATAATTTTAATCCGGAAAATCATAATTATAGTTTGAAAAGAGATCACCAACATAGGCCCTTATCACAAAACTTATTTCGTAATGTCAATAATTACATAACTCGAAGAAATATCCCAATGGACACTTGAAGAAAGAACCTCTGCAAGTCAAACGCGTTGATCAACTCAGAGGGCGCTGTGTACTTATCGGTAACCATTTCTCCTGAAGAGAGTCCCTGTTACAGTGGCTACATAATCTTTATTTCTTTACCATATTTATAAAACATGGTAAAACATAAAACACTCCATTATCATTTGCTATCTAAGTATTTAATGTTCAAGAGGATCAGTATATTACGCATACAAAAGAAAAGATTATCTCCATCATATGGTACTCTGAGATTTAATTTAAATATATATATGTATGTGGAAAAATTGCTTACTAGCGTATCGATTTCATTGATTCTCTGTTTATAATCTTATTGATTATTGCATAATAGAAATGATTATTCTCACTTGAGTCGTAAACTACCTCTCCGTGACAAATTGCTTGGGTCCTGGGTTGACTGAATTTTAACAAACAACCAAAATTGAGAATTTGCTTATTCGTTCTTTACATGTATAGTTAAAGCAATGATGAGTGTGGTGATGATAAGCGTAATAGTGATATACATGTATATAGTAATAGCAATACAAAGTTCTTGACTGATGAGGAAACAGCCATACAACAGTGTTACTTGATGATATTAAAAGAAAAATATTGTAGCCGGTTTGGGAATCAATTACTAGAGGCCTATGTGGGTTATTATGTAAGAAATTCTGCCGATATTGTATTTTTGGTTTGCCTGGGAAACTAGCGCGTTTGGGGATTGTATTGAATGCAAATGTTTCGAGGTTGTAATCACTGATATATATATATATATATATATATATATATATAATTATTTCACAACGTATAAGATATTCTAAATCAACATGTACGGAAATGTGTGGAGCTCTATACATGCTCTATAGTTCTGTTTGAGGGGCGCCATTAGATATTCGACCATTGCATTATAATGGGATATACTGCAAACTCCTGGATATAAAGTATTTCTGTTAATAGTTTCGAACAACAGACTGAGTATAGATGGTCGACATGAAATTCAGTCAAGAAAACAATAAGGCCTACCCGATCACTAAACATAACACGTTGGCAAGCTATTCATCGGTATAACGGGTAGATGTTAGCTGAAAGAACCCACACCTCCCTTGTAATACCTATTTGTGTTGGTCAAATCATGGAACTACTATACGAAGTCCATATTCAAATTAAAGAAAATTTGCTTTGGGGTGATCAGATCTGCTTCTGTGATGTAGTATACAGCAGAGAAGAAAAACAAATATAGGAGTGGAAGGTAGAAGACACGTGAGAAAAGAGACGGAGAGAGAGAAAGAGGGAGAGTATCTATTTGTGTCTGTTTCACTTTATAATGCAACTTTTTCTCTAAAGGGTCAAGGATTTCATGAAAACCGAAGGCTGGAAACTGCGAGAGATTTTAATTTTAGAACCTTTCTTCCTCGCCCGCAACATTTAGAAATAAGATGATGACCTCGCACCAGGACACGCTACAGAGACCGCTCATTCACAGTTAGTGCCCCCAAGTTATGGGATATACTCCCCATTTATATACGAGTAGCCCCTGCATTATAATTATTTTAGTCTCCCCTGAAAACCCACCTCTTTCTATAACTGATTACCTCCCCCTCCCCAATTTATTTGTATTTGGCGTAATTATACTACCTTGCAGTTTTAATGATATTGTAATTTCTATTACATATAATAATTTGTATTTAAGTTGTATTTGAATATTTCACATGGTTTATTATAATTCTGAGTCCATACCTGGGTTATCTATTTTTTCAATAAATTGTTATGTAGTCCTAATTTTCTGGAATGTCATATTCTTTATTGCCGTTAACTTGTAATTCAATATTTTTAACATGTTCCTTTTATCTCTCACTTTTCCTTCCTTTTCCTTTCTTCCTTTTCTTGCGCTCAGAAACAAGCGCTTTATAAATATGTATTACTATTGTTAATATTTCAGCCTACCAAGTGCCTGAATATACCTACATTTGTGGGCAAAGAGGTGCCCGAATATTCTACTAATTGACAGCGAAGTACCCAAATATATTTTTATATCTTTTCTATCGAAATTACATTTGGGCAATCAGATGGCCGAATATTCCCATATTCGTGTATTGAGGTGATGACTGAATAATTATATGAGTTGTTGTATTTATGTACGAGGTGCCCGCATATATTATAATTTGTCTTATCAAGTGTGTTGATTACAAGTTTGTTTCACCTTTTAAAATGTTTTTTTTTTTTATTTTTAGAATCTAATATGCCCGTACGTGTATACACGGCAAATGACAAGTGCCGCAGTGATGCAAAGTGAACCTTCTGGGATGACTTTAGGATTGGGGTGACGCAAAGTTTTCTTTTTTCTTAAACGGGTGCAGTGACCAAAAAAGATAAATAATGAAAAACACTGATCAAATTTCATCTTCTCTCTTTGGTAACTCTTCGTTAGGATATGTACAGGACTATACTGCTCTTAGAAACATAGTTTAAAGAGCACTGCAATCTTTTTCTATTAAGTTCAGTATCAGATTAGCATTTGAAATCAAATGGAGCAATAATGAGAAAGTTGTTAATGTTTGACAAATGAGATTGCTAAAGCTATGCAAATCTCAGATTGGTTATTTGGTCAGTGGATTGTGACGTATTATTGGCTTTTCTTCTAACCTGAAAGTCTCTTCTCACTTGGGGCACTCCTCCTTATGGATAGCTTAATATCGTATGTCTTCTAGAAAGAAAAGGCCCTCTCGAGTCATACATTTTGAAGAAGAATAAATATTTTAGATAGTTTTTTGTTGTTGGAACAAATGGGAAGTCATCACAGTGATCGATACAGTCAATCTGAAGTTCCCTTACTATACAAAATTCAAAATGTTTAAACAAGACGTTCATATTTCGTCATCTGATAATTGTAGTGACAGATCATTTTCCCCTTTGAGTTGTTGATCTGTTTCTGACAAAACAATAGTATAACTAAGTATAAAAACAGAGGAACATAGTTTATAAACTTTGTGTGTTTCAGGAAATTGTGTAATCGATCATCATGTGGTTCACTCAATTCACTTTTCCCTATAGATTGGATCCTGATTTCACTTTTCCATTCATTTGGGATAGCAGATATAAACGAATTATATACCATGATAGGTACATAACAATATTTCAAGTAATTTTGCCAGCTCGTCGTCGAACAAGACAATGTCTACCCCAATTATATACTCCTTATTATTAAGTGTTTGAGTTATTTTATCACAAGATTGAATCAGTTGTAATTTTAGAATTTTTCTTCCTCGCTCGCAAAATTTAGAAATATGATGATTTCAGGCAACCAAGTGCTTGAATACCTCCATCTTTGGGCAAAGAGATGCTGAATATTATTATTATTGACAGCGAGGTGTCCAACTATGTTTTATATCTTTTCTATCAAAATTACATTTGGGAAATAAGAGGCCGAATATACTCATATTCGTGTATCGAGGTGACTGAATATATGAGTTTTTGTATATATGTACTTCTTAGCGAGGTGCCGGCATACATTATTGTTTGTCTTTAAGTGTGTTGATTACAATTTTAGTTTTACCCTATTAAAATGTCCTTTTCTAGAATGAAATATGCCCGTAAGTGTTTGCATGGCAAATAACGAGTGCCAGAGTGATGCAAAGTGAAGTTTCTGAAATGACTTTGGGAGTGGGGGTGACGCGATTTTGTTTTATATCTTAAAAGGGTGCAGTGACAACAAACAAAACAGATTGAAAAACAGTGATCTTATTTGATCTTCCTCTATCCAGTACGTCTTCGTTAGGATCCATACAGGACTGTTATGCGCTTAGAAACATAGGTCAAAGAGCACTCCAATCTTTTTGTAATAAGTTCAGAATCAGATTTGCGAAATATGAAATAAAAAACAGACCAATAATGAGACAGTTGTAAATGTTTGACAAATTAGATCACTAAAGCTATGCGAGTCTTAAATTGGCCATTTGGTGATTAATTTCTGGGGTTTTCTCCAAACCTGAAGGTCCTTTCTCCCTTGGGGCACTCATAACAATATATTATAGATAGCATAATATTTTATGTTCTCTAGAAAGAAAAGATCTTCTAGAATAAACCATGTTGAAGAATAAAACATAATATTTCAGTTTCTTTGTTTGTTGGAACGAATGGGAAGTCATTAGAGTGAACTTAACGATTATGCAAATCTAAAGTTCCCTTACTATACAACTTTCAAAAATTCATGAATTATTTTTCCGATTTCGTTCAAGGTTTTACCAGTGTGCTTCCTTGAATTTTCTGCTTTCTATTAGATAAGTTTGCTATTAGAATAAGCGACTGCCTGGAGAAAAAAAAATTGGCCAGAGTGTAGGAAACGTAAATATTCTTTTGACAATTACGAAGGAAACGCTTGCCGTTATAACCCCTGACATATTATCCGATTATCATCTACAGAAGGTATCACATACCTCCTGCATGTATTCTATAAAAATCAATACTTTTGATGACTCTGCCTTTCACACCAATGACACTGGACAAAGGACTATTTTCTGTACATGTCAGAGACCAAATTCATACTTTAAGTTTATTCCTTCTATTTCCTTTACAAAATATAATTGAATTGAACATGAAATTCTTTACATAATTTGAATGGAACATGATAACTGACATAATTTCATCATAATAATCATTATGCTCTTATAGCGCAACAACGCAGGGATGTCTCTATGCTCTTATAAAGATAATACAGAAAGTTAATTAATCTACTGTGAAAGAATCATAAACCTAGTAAGGAATGCGAAAATTAACTGTAATGCATATCAGAATAACAAGATAAACTACATGTAGTAGAACTTAAGGTATATAATACGCTGATTTCCTTTCCAGTTCAAATTGTAACCAGGAATCCTTAAAAAAAAATTCAATGGATCTCGTACATATATGTTATGCGAAAAATAATAGCTTCAATAGTTTATTGATATATACCAAACTTTTAAGTGTAAAAGCATAGAGCATATCAATATTTCATTAAATAATTGATCCTTGAATATGTAAATTTAATCAAAATTGAACATGAAATTTACAATATATGTGTGTTCATTTCAAATCGTTGGGCTATAGTATAGAATAACATTCTTCTCCTTGGAACTTCCTTGGAAAAAACAGAGAAAGAAACAAACATAGAATTATGCCTTTACCATGATTACCAATACATGATTTAAGTTTACAAAATGCATTTCTTAGATACCTTGCATTTAAAACAACCATTTTCGGATACATTGTATTATGTTGAGAACAATAATTTGCTGACGTTGCCCATATACCATGAACACTTAAATAATCTTTCCAGTATTACAAATAGCATTGGAAGGAGTCAGCTGCTCATCCCCCGTAATAACGGGAATTCATGAATGTGTATTATATTTACAATGTATGCTTTCAGTCGATTAGAAGGTGTGCTACCCCCTCCCCTCGTCTTTGATTTTGATTATCTACCTACATCTGTCTATAAAATAACCGCCATTTGCAATAATGAGCGCAACGCTTTGATACTAGAGTAGATAATATATATATGGTGTATTTATTCCATTTGACCGAATAATTTACATTCTAAAATGGTTGAGTTGTGAAAGTTTGTTACACTCCACATTTCATGTGCAAAACTGAAATTTACTCCCATGTCTCATGGAAGATGTAAAGCATGTCACTATCGCCGAAAACAATCTCTCCCGTCTTGAATGCTTGCAAATAACCACCATAACAATATGATTTTGTTATCTTGAAATCAGTGAGAATGATTTTGATGTATTTGAGCTCCTTTGTGTACTGAACGATGCTCAGCAGACCCTGATCGCGCTCGATCCATGCAATGATAACCGAATCATCCTGACACACAACAGGATAAGGGGTGTAACCATCTCTGCTGATGCGATGAATGATAGCATCATACACATCGTTGATCACTTGTACATGACACTGATAGCTGATACTACATGTACTCTTAACGACAATTGCTAGACTGGATGTCATCGCAATCCGCCATGGTACAAATCCCTTACACGTTATCTCTCTTAATGCCTTCCCCCCTTCTGGCTTAAATACCTGTATTTTCTGACATTCATTGTAACCTATGAAGATCAGCCCATTCTTGCCTACAGTGAGACCGCCAAATATACCTTTCGTAACATCCATTGTCTCAAACGTTACATCAAGCTTTTCACAAAGCTCTGTGTACAATGAAATTCTGTTATCAGTGTCGCGTATGACGTATCCACCATTAGGCATGACATGTAAGGCATGAACTTTAACAGATTTTAGAACGATTTCTTGGATGATGCCCTCAGAAGAATATATGGCTATTCCTCCCTCGTGATAACCAACAGCCATCTTATTGTTAGGTGATATTGCCATTCCGCTTATACTCTTTCCAGCAGGCAGTCGAGCTTCCGTGCGCAGAACCCATTTAGACTTCGTTTGTGCAGGGACCTCCTTGGTATGTGTTAGCTGGCCCAACTTGAGTCCCTCTGATCCCTGACTCATGAAGCCAATTCTTTCACCTTCCTCAGCAGTTCTTCTGGGCAGCTCCTCATCTAGCCTAATCCGGTTTAGAAGCTCTTCCAGCTGTTGACACATCGCGTTATGTGAGGTCAGAGCCTCTGTCTGGAGCGGGAAATTAAGACCATCCTTTACCAAGTCTAGAACCTTCTTAATCTCGTCTATCTGCTTACGAATCGACCTCTCAACGTATCCCAATGAAGTCTTAAGTTTTCCTACCTTGTGCCCAACTTCATTTTTCAACACCGTCTTTCTTTTCTTCAATTTCTCAACTGATTCCTCAAAAGAAGCATCTATTTCACCATTGAGTCGTTCCTGTATGTTATGCACCCGTTTACGCTGGTCTTCAACGAAAGTAAAATACTTGTCAACGTTGCGTATCTTTGCATCCACATTAGATGCAAATTCCTCGACGTGATTCTTTTGCTCGGTTTCGTGTGCGTCTGCTTCCAGGATCGTGTGAGCATTCTTTGCATGTTCTAATAAGCCACACTTGCAGCAGACGAACTTGTTACAGTTGCGACAATAACATTCTTCATCGTAGTTCGGATGTTTTCGACATTTGTTCCATTTATTTTGCAATGATTTGTTTTCTTGATTACTGTTGGTACAGACCTGGCCCTGGGTCTCCACATCTTCAACAAGAGATCTGACTGTTATGTTTGATTGCAGCAAACCCACGTCTCCACCAGGAAGCGAAGTCTCCTCCCTGCACGTAGGACACAAAAGCTTTCCACGAGACTCGAGGAGAGTCTCAAGACAACCCTTGCAGAAGGTATGGGAACAGGTCAGGATCTTGGGTTCCTTAAAGAAGCTCAGGCAGACAGGACACTCAAGGTTCTTACGCAAGTTTTGGACAGCTTGTTTCAAGGAAGTAGCCATCACTGACAACTCAAGCACACGACCTGAGGAAGAAAAAAGATCGGTTAATTAATGGGCCAACTCAATAAAGAGTGTGAAATATTTTGTAAATATACTTAGCTGGCTATTGGTGCACTGACAATGTTGAACATAATGCATTCCATGATTAATAGGGTCTACCTGATACACCCTTTTGAAATTACTTTACGCTTCTTCTTTAGCACTTACGTTACGAAGTAGCTCTAACGGCGACTCTTCTTCCAGTAAGAGGCGTATGATAATGGTTCATTCAGCAATGTAGATGTATGAGTATGTATTTTTTTTTCCGGGTGGAAATTTCCACTGACATTCATAACAGGAAGTATTATGTTGAACCTTTGCACTTGTGATCCTTCCGTTTAACCTAAACGTTCACCCACGCAGCAATCCTCCTTGTCATCGCAAGTTAAATGAGTATGATTTTGTTTTCCCTTAGGGGTATGATTTCTTACTCATAAATATTTCTTGGATCTCACACCCCAGATAAATGCCTCTAATAAAATCTGACAGATGCCCCTTTTCCTTTGTAAAAGGTGCCCATTTTCTTTCTCTTAAGTGCCCCCGTTGAGGTACGAGAAGTGCACCCTTACCATCTCTGATAAGTTCACCTTCACTTCTCATAAATGCATCTGATCAACTCTCACCTTTCATTTTGACAAGTGCCTGTTTTCTTTTGTATGCCTTTTTTTTCATTATTACAGTTCCCCCTTTTCAGCTCTGCTAATTGCCCCTATTCCAATTTGAGAGGTGACCCTTTTATTTTGCCTCCTTATCCATTTTGATAAGTGCCAAATAATCTAAACAATGTGATTAGATAAAAAATACTATAGTTTGAAAAGAGATCACCATTATGGCCTACATTACAAAATTTATTAAATAACTCAAAGAAATATCCCGATGGTAGACTTCAAGAAAGAACCTCTGTACGTCAAACGCGTTGACCAACTCAGAGGGCGCTGTGTACTTATTGGTCACGATAGTCCAAAGACCGTTGCTCTTGAAGAGAGTTCAAAGATCACTCCCATTTCAGTAAAGGCTCCCCCTTAGATAAAAGTAACGACCAGTGGCGTAATTATGGGGGGTGCAAGGAGGAAGTAAAGGCTACACAAAAATGTGAGAGCAAGGGGAAAATTACGGGCAAGGAAAATGCACGCGAGATGATAAGGAGATACTATTCTCGAGAATGCACTGTATAATATGTATGTGAATACACCTCTAACAACAGATTATGTTAAAGCAAAGTCACGATTTGATTTCATAGTGAGTATTAAACTTGTAAACAGAAAATGACTCTCAATGTTTATTGTTTGTCAATATCATCCCTGTGACAGTGCCTTCATAATCTCGTTATCTTTATATTTATAAAACAAGGTAAAACATTTTAAAAATCCGTTATTATAGTGTATCTGAGTATTTAATGTTCAAGAGGATCAGTAAAATACGCATACAAAAGAAACGAGTATCTCCATCATAATATGGTACTCTGAGATTTAATTACAAAATATATATGTATGTGCAAAAATTGCTTACAAGCGTTTCGATTTCATTGATTCTCTATTTGTAATCTTATCGATTATTGTATTATTGTTAAACATAATACATTCCATGATCATTAGGGCCTACGCGGTACAATATAATTATGTAATATATATTTTACGCTTCTTCTTTTAATTAGCACTTACGTGACGAAGTAGCGACTATGCTCTCAGTAAGAGGCGTATGATAATGTTTCATTCAGCAATGGAGTTGTATGAGTTTGTGTTTTTGTATCGAGTGGGAATTCCCACTGACTCATGTTTAACCGTTGTTAATGTGATCCTTCACCTACCGTTCACCTACGCACATCGCAGCAATCCCTCTTTTCCATAACAAGTTAAATGATTATGACAGTTTTTCCTGAGGGGTAGGAATTCCCACTCATAAATATTTCTTGGATATAACATAACACTGATACCAGGCGCGTACGCAGGGGAGGGGGGGGGGGGGGG
>BEXV01005286.1:7829-18238 GCA_003118195.1 Hemicentrotus pulcherrimus | reverse complement strand
CTAACAGACAAGTGGCCTTGTTTAAAGGCTAGCTTTAAAATAGCTTGTAAACACGATATTCTGGGAACCTGTTAAAGGATTACAATTGAATTTGAAAAATTTCTTCTGTTTCGGTTTGTAAAATTGCTCTATGACGGAGGCATCATTTCGACTGCGCACAGTCGAAGTTCCATCTAGTTACAATTGAAATAAAACAATTTTCAGACTATCACCCTAGGTTTTAGGATGCAGTCCGATCTCATGCTGATCATTCCTTGACTAGGTTTCACTGATGTCAATGATGCCTTAATAAATAAAAACACAAACATAAACTTTGACCACCACTTGATGATCATTCTTTGAGGAGTTTTCACTGTAAATGCCTTAAAAAATTAATGCAACAAATGTTAACTTTGCTTGATGAAGATCAAGATCCTATTACATTTTCTCATCTTAGGGGCTAAAGTAGTGTTCATTACCTCAGCAGCAACATTCCGAAAAAAAAATCTGGAAAAAATTGAAAAGTCTACTCAAAGAGCTAATATTTTCATTTGCTTTGTTTCCCACATTGATAGTTACGGAGGCAAGCTCGTCAGAGAAGGGAGTATTTATACCGGAAGTCTCAAGAAGAGCAAGAACGCATCATCAGAGACAGAAAGCGAAAGCTGAAAGAAGCTCTCGATGGTAGGTTTTTGATTAACAATATTAAAAGCAAGCCTTTGGTTGAATAAACCATGATTTTCAGATCAATTCTTTCGTGCTGATAATTTGTTTTATAATGATTCTTTTTTTACAGATCTGATTATATAGTCATTAGAAATATATAGCCAAATATACCAATCATTATTTTCCACTAGATGAATATATCTCAATAGAGTGGCATTGCTGTTTGATCATTAGATACAAATGCTTTGAATATTCAACTATTTTCATTTGCAATACAGCTCTAGGGCTGAGGTAATTTTCTCAGGTCAAACTCATTTCTGTTTGTTTTTTTATAAATTTCATTAATTTTGTGTCATGTTTTTTATTATACAGAAAACAAGAAGATTCCAACAGAGTTGCAGAAGGATGCCCTTGCTCTTCAGAAGTCCTTGGCTTTTGATGATGAAGGAGGAGAAGGTGAGGGGGTCCACTTTTTGTTAACAATTCGTTTTAAGGCTGTCAATATGACATATTGATATTCAGTTGAACATTTGCATACATTAGCAAAACCGAAAATGTATGGTTATAGTTCACATGTTCATCCAAATATTAATGGTCCACAGTCCAATTTGATTGTTTAATTCAATTTGTCATTATCCATATGGCTCATTACAAAGGATCATTGTCAGATGTAAACATGGAGAAAAACATTCACTTCTATATAGAAAATACTAAGAATCAGATCATGAAATTGAGAAGGAAAAAGTAATAAAAGCAATGAAGGGCTATCTTCAGGCTAGGTGACATTAATTTAATTGAAACAAGTAATAATGGCTCTGGTGAGATATCCTATGTAGCACACAGCTTTGTGTTATCTAAATCAGATTTGGAAATTTCAGAAAGGTTATCCAAGCTACCACATTCCTTTAAAATATCATTTAAAATATCATTGTTTAAGATCAAACTGGTCCTGGTCATAATGTCCTTCAACCTTAAAAATTAAAGAGAAGGTTGAGTTTTGGGAAGAGGTAAAAAATAATTTGTGAACGTTATCATTGTTTTTATGCAAGGGTGGAAGAACATCAGATTAAACATGTTCCCTGAAAAGCATGGCTCTTCAAATGCCTTCATATTCTAAATATGACATGAAACATCCTAAAAATCAGGGGTAGGTTTTTTTCGCCATGTGCTCGTGTAGTCCCATATACATCATTCTGTGTACTGTGCTTGTAACTTTGCCAAGATTTGGCCAAATTTTTTATCATTTTGATGATTCCAGAACCTTGCAATACACACAAATACTTAAATACTAGATGATCAACCTTTTCTGAAAGATTCCACACCGTTTCTTTCACAATGCAATCACATGACCAGAACTCAACTTTATCTTTTAAATCTTTAAATTAAAAATATTAAGAATTTTATAGAGGTAATGAAAGTGACATTTTGTCCATGAAAGGAAGCTGAGTTTTCAAATACACCCATGGTCCTTTCTTTGTGTGTATTTCACTTATTACACTATGCCTAGCTTGCCACAACCCTTGATGATTGCGTTTAATGAGAGAAGGTCTTCTCACAAAGGTCCCTCCCTTCCTACTGACTGAAGGGCCCGTTTCCTAAAATACTTTTGAAGACTGCAGTCGGATGATTGCTATAATGATCATACAATCCTGATAACGTGTACCGGTACGGTAAATGAAATGTTGTTTTATTAAAGTTATCCTTCATGTTGTTCCCTTTTAGAACTGAATCATATTGATGATGAATACAGATGGGCTGGTGTAGAAGATCCCAAGATCATGCTTACAACATCCAGAGATCCAAGCTCAAAATTGAAACAATTCGCCAAGGTGATATTTCATATTCTGTGCTATTTTTTAATTCTGTAACTCAGCTTTTGTTTTGGCTTATAATAAATCTGTACAATATGAAATTTGTAAGTATTTTTTCTTTTTCTTCAAATCAATACAATAAAACTAATAAGACTCATAAGTAAATGATTACAAAGGTTTACCTGATGACAATGAAAATTATATTGGAAGTTTATTTTGGCATTTTCTAACATACCATGTTCTGTTGGCTAACGATGACTATCAAAGGCTTGGGAGGAAATTTTTTAGTTCAATTTTTACCATGAAAATACAGATTATTTAGGGATTTAAAATGACAGGGTATCAAATGAATTGGGGTTTTGTTCTCTGACGTAAGATATATCTCCATAAAATTGCTGTTTTCAAAGAAAAAGCCAAATAATTTACCAACATAATCAAAATTTATGGATGTTTCTTTCAAGGGGACTTGCCAACAAGTTATTGCATTAACCTGTTATTAATGAATGAACTACAATACAAGGAACCCAATCTGCATATATATTTATATATATATATATATATATATATGTATACATTATGTGTTGCTATGCCAGACAAGCCTCAGACAAGTTTCAGGATGCATAAAATATGAATATGTATAATGTTAGTTAACCAGTCTATTGCTTTCATTGTAATGGCATGTTTATCATTATTACCTTGGAATTGCTAGGAGTTGAAGCTGATCTTGCCTAATGCACAGAGATTGAACAGGGGAAACTATGAAATCGGTCAGCTGGTACAGGCTTGTAGAGCGAACGATGTCACTGATCTTATCATGGTTCATGAACACAGAGGAGTACCAGGTAAACACATACACCATCTCGACAGGAATGCCTCTTATCTGTGAAGGTTTTATTACAGTTTGATTTGAATTGGACTGGTTCCTTTATACATATTGAATTTACAAAAGATTATAAATTACTTTAAAATTCAATACATTGAAAATTGGTTAGATAAATACGGTAATGATTGAAAGGTGGCAGTCCAAGTTTCAAAAGTCATGAATTTCTTGAGATCAAGATAACTTACCTACTGCAGCTGGAGTCATTCTTCAGAGGAGTATGATTGTATAAAAGTTCTGATGATGTTAACTAAAATTCAATTGTGATAGTTATTTCAATACTTGGATAAAGGGAATTGATATTCCCATTTCACACCTGTGGTTTGCATGACATAAAGAGGATTATTTTTTTCCTACCCGCATGCATTGTTGATGATAATCTCTTCATGTCTTAGCTGAATCCTTTTTTTATTTTGCTTTTGCTTTTCATTTTCGGGATTACAAACCAAGACTTTGGCTTTTTAATGCATTTATTTGCTCAATTTTTGCAATGTGTTGGTGTAAATTTGAATCAAACAGTAGTTTTATATTCATATCATTTTTTTTTGTAAACAGAACTAGGTTTTACTTCTGAATATGGATATGAGATTGTAGATGAATTATTTGTGTAAGTCAAGTAGTCAACACCAGCTGTTATATATTGCATTTTTATTTATTGAACTTATTCAGCTTCCATCTTTCTCGTATCCATTTTGATCGTAGATGCATTACAGATTTGCCATCTGCCTTACGGACCTACAGCATTCTTCACTCTCTTCAATCCAGTACTAAGGCATGACATTCCCAAGATAGGTACCATGTCAGAAGCCTACCCCCATCTCATCTTCAATAACTTTAAGTCGAAGCTGGGTGAAAGAGTAAGTATCTCTGTTTCAGAAAAAGATGCATCACCATGGCATTCAATTTAATTCATTGAATTAAAATATGGTTTATTGATCATTAACATGGTTTGCAGCAATAAGCTGAATTTCATATGTGTGCTGTATATGCAAGATAAGTATAAACAGTACAATTCAAATTTAATGTCATAAGAGTTATTTGCCATCTGGTAAGATGAGTTATTTAAACTTTGTTTTACCAATGTTTTACTTTGCCTTATATTTTGTGTGAAATAGGTTTGATGAAATTAAGCAAGGTGAAAATACACTCTTTGAGCATGAGTGGACATATTATGCTAATGTTCAGTCATACCTTTATTTAAAGGAATAAATTAAAATGCATTATATAAAACAGATGACTACAGATATAATCACTCAGTGAGAAGATGATTTGTGTGGTGAATTTAATTATCATTACAGTCATAGGGATTGGTATCTTCTCTACAAATCTTCATTAAGTGTGTTGGTACTTTCACTTTTCTCCTTTTATGATCACATGTAGGGAAATAATTAGTTTAGCTTATGAATCTTCTTATAATCTTTCTCTGTAATGTTGCATTAGTGTGTATTTGATCTCACTTCTCTTCCTGCTTTGTTCTCTTTTGATGTCTATGCAGGTAATGAGCATACTGAAGTATTTATTTCCTGTACCCAAGGAAGACAGTAAGAGAGTCATCACATTTGCAAATGATGACGATAGTATCTCATTCAGGTAAATGTCTCTGTGCCCCCCCCTTTCCGTTTCCCCTCCCTCTCTCTCTCTCTCTCTCACTCCCTCTCTCTCTTTTTTTCTCACTCCCTCTCTCTCTCTCTCTCTCTTTCTTGTTGTGATGTGAGAACTGGGAGTCCTGTGACTCATTACCCTGTAATGGGGTAGGGACAACTTATGAACTGATGCTTTCAATTTTTTAAAATGTTTGTCATTATGTAAAGAAGGAGTAAATATGATGGAAACATATGGGGGAAGGGTGTAAACAGGGCACAGATGAGGTCTCTTGTAACCAAAACAAAATCATGAACCCTTCTGTACTTAACAGGTTTTTTAGGGGATATAAACATAATTTATTGATCTATGTTGTTGCCATATCATTGTGAAAATAAAAATGTGAGGAGGGACTTGGAAGCTAAAATATTTAATTAACCCGTAGATGCTGTACAAAAGCATACACCAATTGGACTATCATAGTGAAGAATGTCAAAGGTCATACCGTTTTTAGAGGAGATTCTGATAAACATCTTAATCAGGTGTAATTACAGAAGCAATCTAAACATTGTTGCTGAATTGTGTATGCTCATCTTATCTCTGTTTATCCAATCGCCATGGTGATTTATCCACAGACACCATACCTACAAGAAGGTAGACCACAAGAATGTCGACCTTATCGAAGTGGGCCCAAGGTTTGAGATGAAACGTAAGTGGCATGCTGTTGTCCCTCGTAAGCACATTGCCTTATTCCAAAGTAACCCAATCTCCATACCTCTTGTGCGGTGTCCAAGCAATAGTCTTATTGGCAGTATTTCTTTTTTTCTCTTGAAAGCCAAAAAAATATTTTGTTCTGTAGTGACACAATATGTAAGTCCCTGGTACTGTACCGTTATCCTAATTAACAGGTTTACTAACACATTCAATTTTGTTCATAATTTATGAGCAAAGATTATTATTGACAACCTGAAAGCTTGCCCGACATAGCATCAAGTAATGTATGCAGACTGGATTCCAAGTATTGTAGTTCATTCATTAATAACAGGTTAATGAAATAACTCGTCACTAGTTCCCCAGGAAAGAAACATCCATACATTTTATTATGTTGGTAAATTATTTAAAGAGAAGGTTGAGTTCTGGGAAGAGGTGAAAAATAATTCGTGAACTTTATCATTAGTTATTATGCAAGTGTGGAAAAACATCAGATAAGACATGTTCGCGAAAAAACATGGCTCTTCAAATGCCTTCATATTCGAAATATGTCATGTTTATCGTAAAACTCGGGGGGGAGGTTTTTTTCGCCACGTGTTCGTGTAGTCCCATATACATCTTTCTGTGTACAGTGTTTGAAACTTCACCAAATTTCTTATCATTTTGATGATTCCAGAACCTTGCAATACACACAAATTCTTATATGCTGGATGATCAACCTTTTCTGGTCGATTCCACACCGTTTCTTTCACAATACAATCGCATGACCAGAACTCAACTTCATCTGTAAGCTTTTTCTTTGAAAAGAGCAATATGGAGATATATCTTATGGCAGAGAACAAAACACTAGTACAGTTTGAAAAACATTTGAAAAACGGTCTATTGGATACAAAAATTGTTACCATGGTAACACAATGCACTTTTTGTAATGAAGCATTCAGTCTCCTGTTGATGATGAATTATTTATTCATATTAACATTCAAAAAATAAAGAAAGATCCATTATACTTTTTTTTTAATTGATCAGTGTGTACTAGATAATAGATAATGAAATGTTTTTCCATGTGTAAAAAATGAAAAATCATAAGTATTACTTGTATGAAGAAAAAAAGTACGGCACCCTCACAAATTAATCCCTTTTGGCCTTAACGACACTTTAATGATGTTACTAACCGGCTGTCAACAAGCTAATGAGTGTCTATTTATACTTCCATATCTCTCTCATGTTAATAATTAGCAAGCTATCCTGCACATGCACCGACTACCAGTGTGCTTTTTGTTCATTTAAATAAAAAAATAGTAAACCTTCTGCCCTCATTCTCAATAGCCATATGATTATGTGCAATGTTTAACATAGGTGTGTTATCTTATTCTATGAAAACTCTGATATTTTGTTGTTGATGTGTGTGTGCCTCTACGTATTGAATTGGTACAGTCTAACCTTTCTATAGCGACCGTCCAAGGGAAACTAGAGAGGTTTCTTGAGTACATGTTTCAATGAGAAACCTTTTTCAAGGGAAACAAAAAAATGTGGTTTTTGTAGATGGGCGGTCTTTGTGGACCAGGTGGTCACTAAAGCAGGTTTGACTGTTCAATCCTTTTATCTCTCTAACTTTTAAAATGAATGTAGCCATTGGACACATGACGACATGTTGCTCTTTTCTTCTTTGTAATTAAAGAAGTTCACTGGTCACGCCCAAATTAATAATAATAAAAATAATAATAGTATCTCTTTAAATGAATAATTTGTGTCATGTTTCCTTTTCCCTCTGATTTCAGTGTACGAGATCCGCTTGGGTACGATAGACCAATCCAACACTGCAGAGGTAGAGTGGGTATCCAGGCCGTACATGAACACCGCCAAGAAACGCAAGCATCTAACCAACGATTGACGAGATGTAAACATGTTTGTCATTCATACTCTTCCATGGTGTATAAGAAAAGACTGTACTGGAGTCAAAAGATGTCTAGTCTCAATACTATTCCAAACCAAACAACATCAGAGCAAGTTTTATTCACTGCATGTTGGAAGTGGAGGTGTTAATTAACCCTTTGGGAAATCAACTTAAAAACAACGTTATGTGCACTCAGAGTATTTAACTGGGACTTCATTGGATAACAGCAAGGCCTTCGCTTGCAGCAGTATAGTTTTGCTTTCCATTTTTCTTCAAATTGTTATTTATTTTTAAAAAATTTAATAGCAGTGTTTTCTGATGGTACATGCTGAGGCTTTCAGACCTCTTGAGATAAAAATAGCTTGAAGCCTAATTGACCATAGCTATTTATATATTGTTGTTTTCGTTACTGACATTATGACTGTTTATCATGTAATAAAGCCGTTACAAAACTAAAATTATTACGATCATTGGCTTATTACACACAAAAATGACAAAGTAAGAAACTTGTTTTGTTCATATATACACTGATGTATCTTTATTATGGAATATAATCTTTGGAAGATAATAAAATGTCAAGTGTTGGTAAAAAGGCATAATTCAGATGGATGGCACGTTCGAGATTATAAAACCTATGGACGGATACAATATTTATTGAGAGAGGCTTTTCTCCGCATACTTCCAAATGCCTCTTGACCTTACCCCTCACCCAATCAAGATGCTAATTGTGATGTAGAAAAAGATGTATAAAACAGATGTGAAATACATGTATGTGGAAGTAAGAGAGTGTTGCTTCTCTTAAAATCCAAGAACTAATACAGATTTCAACATTTTTTCTGATAAAAATAAAATAACACTCATCAAGGTTATCAAAGATTTGTACTATACCATTGTTTATAGATTGCCCTAGTAAAATGAAAAAATCCTAACTTCAAATACATCGCCATAATAAATTACAACATTCAATAATGTGAAACTATTTTTATACCCTGTTTAATTACACAGGCATACATGTAAAAATATGTGCTTTTAAAATATATGATATCTTTGTGATATCCAATGATTGGAATCTTCTTTGTCTCGAGTCACCTTGTATTTTCCGAGAAAAACTGTGTCGTGTTTAATCATATTGGATTCCGAAAGATCTGCCGTGTAATAGATTCACTCGAGGTATGAAGAAGAAATAAAATCACTGATGTCTCTCATCATCTCGGTCTGGTTCCAATTCAAAGTTATCTCGATAAGAATACATATAGTGTATTATCCTGCAAACTGGATTCATCGGATGCATCACTCAAAAAAATTAATTGGCTCAGGAAGCTCAGGTCAGAAATAACTGGTTAACTGTCTGATGGACTCGTGATTTATAACTTTGTGTCCATAACGGTGTTATTTTTTCTACATTTATACACAAAACAGAAACTTATACATGGTACTACATAATGTTCACAAAGAGATAATCTGTACACCTTCATCATGTTCTGATCTAATTTGCAGACATACATACAATTGCAGAAAGAAAAAAATAATAAATATACATAGTTTGTCAAAAGAGATTGTACATGTATTGGTGTTATACAAATGATTCTTTACTGAGTTCCTATTCTAAGTAAACCTTGTGAATCTGTTTTATATATATATATATTTTTTTAAATCACATTTAAAACAAATGTCCCAGTTTAATCTCCAATGATGTAATAAAATAGTGTGTCTAAGAGTGACAATCTACAAACACAGGAAACATATATTAAGAAAACTAATAGAGGTAACTCAAAGATTTGATAGCACACATCTTAGTCTTAGCCAACCCACATGGAAGAACCAATTTGGCAAGTAAATAAATGTAGTTTTAAAAGTTTTTTATATCTGAATAAAGCACACATTAAAAAAGAAAGTTATCTATCATTATAAATATAATACATATACTGGAAATGTAAGTATTTGAAAAATTGCAGATGCATTCTATGGCGAATGAAGTATGTTGTCAAAATTTTGTATCAAGATTACTACTTGCATTTTATTACACCCTGATAACTGGCTCACTTACAGATCTGAATTGATTTTCACAATTCATGCATTTACCATGTACTAACAGGTGGAAGAAAGGGATGGCTGAAGACTTGAAGCTTAAGTTTTAGTTTGGAATAGATTAAAAGTAAACTATTTTCAAGATCTTTTGGGAAAATTTGTTTCAGAAAGGTCACTTGTATGGTGGTTCCTTTTTCGTGGTTCAATTTTTCTTAGCCCATTATTTTTTATGTCTACACATGAAGCTTAACATGTTCCAATTTGATATTTATCTTATACATATAATTAGCAGGCGTCGAAGTAGAGAATTTGTAAGTACGTGTAGGTTGTTTCACGTTTGGCACTATCGTTAGGCTTGCAATAAACTGCCATTACCACATCACAAACATTCATTATCATGTTCTTATGGTCGCCACGATTTTAATCAACAGTTTTCACAAAATCACGCATGTCTTCGATTGCGGCGGAGGAGGTTGTGTCGTTCCTTTGTTCGTTCCTGTTCCAGCGCCACTCGGTCCGTTAACCTTTCCGCTCGCCCGCTGTTCCTGCACGCTACGAAGTGTTTCTGCGTCCAACATATTCTCCAAGATCTGAACTTCGTGCGTGATTTCACGAAGCTCTTTCTCCATCTTTGCTAACCGAGCATCCTTAGCCTGATCATCCTTGGCGAACCGCTTCAGACGGAGTTGCATATCCTTCACCCGTCGTTCACTCTCTTCTTTCTCTTGCAGAACCTGTGTGAACAGAAGAGAAATTAAACAATTAAAATCATCCTCCTTGTTTTTTTTACATGACTTCGTATATCGTAAAGCCTTTATTATATCACTCTATTTAAAAATGGGGGAGGGGGGGGGGGGGG
>BEXV01005284.1:3265-17778 GCA_003118195.1 Hemicentrotus pulcherrimus | reverse complement strand
TATATATATATATATATATATTGATGCAGAATATATCTAGTCTGACTCACAATTAAACCAAGGATTCTCTTGATCCTGAGTAGTAATTATGATACACTAAATATGCATCTGGAGACAATGGTTTCACAGTGAATTGTGTGACTTAATTACATATCGAATACATTCTAAGCTTTAACAATTATTTAAACGAGAAATGAAGAAAGATAAGCTTATATTCCCCCACATAATTCCGTACATATTTGATATTTGCAAGTTGTTTTAACAGGTAAATAATTTACCCTTTTTCATTTAAAGCTAACAGGACTACTGAGACCCATATCAAAAGAGATCTCTGGGAAGATCAGTCAGCTGGTTGGGATTGGAGTTTGCCGAGTTCAAGAAATGCGAAGGCATCTCCGCCATTTCCTTGAGCAGGAGCTATTCCCTAATCCTTCCAGCCGGCCTCCCCAGACTGATGCAAGTTACTTTCCTAGTGATCATGGCATTGCACAACAGATATGTTATGCCAAGATGCAAATGAGGTAGGGTATGATTTTGTTTCCCCCTTTGTCCTGTTTGTACTGTGTATCAATTATGACCCATTTGATTGTCAAGCAATGTTTTTCCTTTTTATAAATCACCTTAATAATATTTTCAAAGCTCATTTGAGTTAAAGGCCTGACTACTCAAGTGAGCTATTACTGTCTGTTCGGCAGCCATATAACTTTTTAACATTAGAATCTTTAAAATGCATTGTTTGAATTCCATATTGAACCATGAATTACATACACGTGTACAGCAGGTTTACGGTTGAACCATGTGAGATTGAGGGGGGAGGATTGGGGAATTCTGAAAAGGAATGTCTGTAATTTTTCTTTCTTGATTGTTACATAAAAGTGGTAAAGAATTATTTACTTAAATGTGAATTAATGTGAGGTTAATTATGTCTTCAAATTTAGTTGTTGTAAGGCACGTCTGTTGGATTTCTAGAAATCCATTCCAATTGATACATTTAAGAATGGTTATTGATAGTGTTTGAAGTATTGCCAAATGCCTTTTTTTTGTGTTATATCTTTAGCTACCAGGATTTTTAGAATGGTAAGTGATTAAGGGTGAGTAACATTAGCATGATACTGGATGAAAAAGGAAAATGTGTGCTCTTTCTCCTCTACTTGGCAAAAATAACAATTAAAATTAGAATAATAACAAATAAACAAATGCTTGTAGAGCTATTTGCATTGTAAAAATATTTGCTTAAAAAGCTTAGATGCATAATACTTTGTCAAATAAGATGCCATACACGTGACGTGACCAAAAATTTGTACAGCTTCTAATTTACATTATTTGCTTATAGCCATTATAATGCTTCATGCTATGTGGACTATGTTTCTCTCGCTTCTCTCTTTCTCTTTCTCTCTCTTTCTCCATCCCTCCCCCTCTCTCTGTTATTCTTTGATATTTCTAAAACATTGATAACAATGTATTTTTTTTTTTCTGCACTCTTTGTATCCAACCTTGCTGTAATATTTTCTCTTGAGAAAGAACCATTGACTTTTTTTTCAAGGATCCAAAGCAATATAGATGTACCGGTAATCTATTGCTCATTGACACCAAATATAACCACTGATCGTGATCGAATGTGTCAAAACATAGAAGCATTGACCTACTACGAATGAACATTAATGTCCGGTCTCTGTCAAAAGTATCAAAGTAACATTTTTAGATAACTCTACATTTCCATGCTTTAATGTAATCATGCATGGCCACAACCAGTTACCGGTAGCCAAAATGTTCCATATAAACTTACCCAAACTTAGTTTCTATCACTCTCATGGCTCAAGTTCTTGACTAGCACACATTTAGACCATCCAACTGGTACAACCCATGGCCATCGATTCAAGATTGCTTTTAAAGAAGCAAGTCTACTCAAAGCTTAGAGACATGGCTTCTTTTCTCAGAGGTTTCAACGAATGGAACAATCTCTTTGGATAGTACGAGCTATAAATTCAATTTTTTCAAAATTTTGGTTGCAAAAAATATAATTTGACCCTGGAGAGTCCTTCGCTTGTCCATGTTCATCAACTGCTGTACAGTGCTACTAAACATACATGTATGTTCCAATATGGATTCTTCATCCTGTTGTCAATGAGAGGCAAATAGGTTTTTAACTCTAAATGCCTACTTCCATGGTGTTGTATTAGATAATATCACAAATGTTTTATATAAGAAGTATTAAGAACAGCAGAATTGTTGGCTTGATAAATAAGCTAAAATATAGTTTGTTACCCAAAAATATGATATCTTAATATCATTTCATTATTTTCCCTTATTTGAAATATTGCAGTACTGTATGGACTACCTTTGCAACACAAACTGAATTAGACTCACTATTTAAAGTTCGAAAGAAATGTTTAAGAATAGCTACCATCTGCACTTTTATTTAAGAAGCTATCGTTATTAAATATATTCAAATTAAAATTCATAAATAAGGAAGAAATTGCAACGTTCATGTACAAATATAAAAACAAGTTGTTACCTGCCCCCTTTTCAGACCTCTTTCAATAAACTAGTCAAATTCATAATTATAGCGCACGATTTTCCAACAAATTTCATTTATGGTCTCTTAAGTCTAGTTATGAAGCTAAATCCATGAATTATCTAGGTCCTAAACAGTGAAACTTGATTCCCCAAGTAATATCGAAATCACAATACATATCTTTCCTTTAGAAAACAATAAAAAATCTTACTACTAAATAATTATTAATCAGCAGTTTTTTTGTTTTTTTGTTTTTGTTTTTTTGTATCTGAATCACCTTTCATTGTTGTTTTGTTTAGTTTTCTTTTTATTTCTACCTTTATATATTTTTTTTCCTACTCTTTATTTCACTTTCTCTTGTGTTATAGAAAGTTCAAGTGTTTGTACTGTGCTTATTTTACTTAATTTATTGTTGTGTGCTTATATTGTTTTGTATTTTATTCTATAATGGGCGATCCAACTTCACAGGTTTTGCAAACATGCATATATACCTGTGTATTAAAACACAGTTAAAATTTACCTTTACTTTCTATATTTTGATTGTTATATTGCGAAATAAAATTGAATTGAATTGAATTGAAGATATAAGTTATAATAACAAAGCTCACCGTATCATTTGCCCAAACTCATCTGTAAACATCTTTTTTGTTTTTGTTATGGGTATTTTCATATCACACTGACTGTGTATAGAGCTGGGGTTTTTTTTCTTCGGACATATCACTACTTTTGTTTTTCACATGTTAATGGTCTACATAGACCAGTTTTAGCAATGCCCCCCTCTCAAAAAATGAAATGGAAGCTCTTATTACCAGTCTTGTGAAAGAATATGTTGACTAATATGTGATGATATAAACTTACTGGGAAACTGCCTACTAATTATCTATGAATCTTTCTGTGTTCAGCACTTGTAATTTTACCAAGACTGAGTCAAATTTCTTATCATTTTGATGATTCCAGAATCTTGCAGTACATACCAATATGCTGGATGATCAACCTTTCCTGGTCGATTCCACAGCGTTTCTTTCACAATGCCCGTGCATGACCAGAATCGGGGTTTTACCTTGAATAGATTACAGATTTGGAAAGATAGAAAACCACAACTATGAATAGTGGACCAATCTAAACATGGAAAAGAAGATCGAAACTAGTCGAAACATAAAAATAAACAGGAAACAAGGATCTATGAAATTGACTTCCTCAATTAAGTCAAATTTTTATGGGGCCCTCCATGTTTTCTCCAAAAACTCTTCTAATAATGAAATTTTGAGAACATAGCCCAAATATTTATCAAATTTCCAGAAAAAAATATTATATACATACCGATGTTCCTTTTGATGTCCTGTTATTGCTCTACTTCACATTATACTCTTTTTTTCTTTTTTTCTTTTGGTGAGGGGTTGTGAAAATATACATTTTTATATGTGCATATATCCCTGGTCACATTTGTTTTCATTACATCCTGTAATTTAGGAATTTGTATCACATATATTTATATTGTTTTTGATGTGCAAATATTGGCTTTAATTTTCTCTTTTTTTCTTCTTTTCACATATACAGTGTTTGTGTGTGTGTGTGAAAAATAATTTGTTTGTGTGTGTGTGAGGTATTACTAGTCACATTTGGAATCTTTACATTCTGCAGTGGAGTTAGTTGTATCTTTCACAGTCCAGGCTTCTTGAGGTATTACTATCATAACATTTTGATGGCAACATACATGTACAGGTTTTAGAATTTAGGTGGTCCACTTTACATTTACCAGTACTAGGATATTTCTCTAACTTTTATCTTTGCTGCTAATGTTGATTATTGGGTCCACTATGGTCATAGTTAGTGTATGCAAATGGTCTACTCTGCTGGCCCTTGTGTGTGTAGGAAGTGACGTGGGAGAGGGGTTTTGGTGGAATAAGTTTATGTGAGGGCATGGAGAAGGAAATTTACCTAGAACAAGGGTTACTTAATTGAAGATCGCATATTGTGTACTGAAGGAATTTTTCTTTTCTTTTCATACTGATTGTCTGTATACTCATGTACCCTTTTCCCTGATACATTTATCATAGTTACATGTATATGACTCGTGAATTTCTTGATACAAGTGAATCTAAATTTATCTAATACTTGAAATGGTCTAATATTTTCACCCTTCCTTTTTTCAAAAAGATAGAATAAACTTAGATTATGGTAACTGATTTAGTTTTTAAAGTATTATTAACAGTTCCTCAATTTCTCACCTCGTCAGACATTCAAAGATTGATCAACAGAACCTGGATCTCCAAGTCAAAGAGTGGGAACGCCAAAATCCCAATGACAGGTTCAGCCTGCACTTGCCATCAAAGCCTAAAACAGAAAGGAGTTTTGAGGTGGAAGATGATGAGATCCTTCCTTCATCCCTGCCTGATGACTTCTTCTTTTGCTACCAAACAGAATTCCAAAGACATCTGCTCTCAAGGTATCAAATTTTCTTGCCTGGAAACAACAGAAAGCAACAGAATCCTTGATATATTCTCCCTCTGAAATACTGAACTTTAAGGAAAAATATTTCCAACCTAAAAAAAGACTCTTAAAGGTAAAGATCAGTTTTGGAAAACGTCCCCTCTCTGTAAGGTTCTGGAATCATCAAAATGATAAGAAATTTGGCCCAGTCATGGTAAAGTTACAAGCACTGTACACAGAAAGATGTATATGGAACTAAGCAACATGAGCGTGACACATGCGCGATATGAAATGAAATGGAAGCTCTTACAAATCATGTGAAAGAATATGCTTTGACTAATATGTGATGATACAAAATTTGCTGGGAAACCGCCTACTTATTGATAGATTTGGTAAATTATTATATCTATTTGGACCTGATAGATATCGCGCATGTGTCACGCTCGTGTTGCTTAGTTCCATATACATCTTTCTGTGTACAGTGCTTGTAACTTTACCATGACTGGGCCAAATTTCTTATCATTTTGATGATTCCAGAACCTTACAGAACATACCAATACTGTTATGCTAGATGATCAACCTTTTCTGATCAATTCAAAAACGTTTCTTTCACAATACCAGCGCATGACCAGAACTGATCATACCTTAAAGTTTTGCAAGACTCTAAATAATACACAAAAAATCTGATGCAAGATCCAATAGCTGTATTTAAAATTATTTCTTGTTTATGATGTAGTGGGCATCACTTGAGACAAAATTTGCAAACACCAAATGTTCCATGAAAAATTTATGTAACGTTGTTTCTCTTCATGCACAGGGTTCAAACATATATTGCTCATTGTGATTTGTGTAGATACCCTATGGAAAATGTGCCCTTTCTCCTGCCCCCCCCNAAAATTACAATTATGAAAGAGTTTTATTAGGGTAGTTGTAATAATTATTTGAAAGTTCTTATATCACATCCAAAAGGAACGTTTACCTGGAACAGTTTTGAAAAGGATGTCTGAACTCTACACATCAAAACTTTTACACATAAGTTTTCCTTTTGGACATGATGCAGGGGCAAATCAATTATTTTCCAAAGGAGGGGGCGTGAAATGTACTAAATTGCAAATGTAAAGCCTTAAAGGCGTGGGGTCCGGCAGCCCTGAGAATATTTTGTTGCATGGCAAATACTGGTCAATACCATCCACAACATCTTTTGGACAACTGCACATAAACGAATCATGGACTTGATTAATGATCAGCACACTAGCGTTTCGCATAACAGACCACAACTTTTCCTCACACTTGCGTTTTGTGTATGTTGCACGCACGTGAATACTGCGGTCGAGTCTTCCATAGTCGTATTATACCCAATTGGCCCCGAGTCATGCCACAGGAAAGACACGTAGTCTTGTCTCTTTATGCTACACCCCCTTTACGATGCTCTTTAGTACATTCTGAGGCATTTGTGAATGCCTAAACTAAACATTTATGTGAATATGTTTTAGCTTTTTCTGGTTATATTTTTTTCAAAAGGAAAAAAAAAAGGGGGGGGGCGTCTTTCCACCACCCTCCCCCCTGGATCTGCCTCTGTGGTACAGGAACTTTCAAAATAAAAATTTACAATTTGTTTATTTTCTCTTATTATTTATTTGGTGCTTACATCATAACATTAGTAAGAAATTCATCTTAAAATAGAAAAAAAAAAGAGAGAGAAAACAAGAAAAGGAAAAATACATTGTATTAAAAAAACCAAGTGAATGAATAAAGAAATTACCAAAAAATTTAATACATTTTAAGAGTTGCACTTTTGAGAATTTGTACATTTCATTCATGGTTGTAAGAATCTTTATTCCATTTTTTGGCAATTTTTTGATTGGAAGTAGGGTTGCACTTCCTTTAGACAACTATTGTCTCTTAAGACCACAATTATTACGGTCATGAAAATTCAGACAGAGAAACTAATTTTTTAAAATTTTGTTTCCTATTATTCACAATGTGATATCATCTTGCATGCAGGTATGGCAACGATATGTGCTTCCTAGATGCAACATACAAGACATCTAAGTACGCCCTACCATTGTTTTTTCTGGCTGTCAAAACAAATGTCGGATACAGTGTTGCGGGTCTCTTCATTGTACAGACGGAAACAAAAGAGGCAATACAACATGGGTTGGCAACACTGAAGGGATGGATGGAAGAGGCCAATCTGGCATGGATGCCTTCTACATTCATGACAGATTTCTGTGAGAGGGAGATATCTGCAATTGAGGAGATATTTCCAGGTAACATTTGTGAAAGAGGCAAATCTTATAGTTACACAAAGTCATGCAAGGTCATCTTAATTAGGCAAATGAGCGTCGAAGTTTACATCTTTAATTATTGTGACTATGTAAAGGTGAAGATGACGTTTGAGACAAACAAATTGTTACATTTTCATCTTCATTTTTTTCTGGGTGATTCAAACCAAACTTGGTTGGTACATGTACATCCTTTGGGGGAGGGAATCAAAAAGATGTTAAAATGGTTCATGTTATACCTCATGGTGGCCAAGGGGATTTAATTTTTAAAATCTTTTTCCAAACCTAAAGTACAACAGTCTAGTTATGTTGTGTTTAGATATTTGAATTGATTTGAATTGAATTTATTTACCATATATGCATATAAAAGTAAAACATACAATATAAAATAGAATACATAAAACATACAAAATACAAAGCAAATATATGATCAGGACCACAAAGAAGCAAATTCCTTATAAATTGGGCCCCTGTCTAGGTGAAGTATAAATTCACTACTTCACATGCCTCCTTTTTTTTAAAAATGGGAATACCTCTTGTTGACTAAATGCAACCTGATCTTTCCTACCATATTTTGTTATGTTGTTCAGTGATTGAAATCATTCAGACACCGGTATCCTGTTTACAAAAATAAATTGCATTGGTAAAAGATTGTAATTTTGTTATGGATTACTTTTTTGAATAGCCACAAAACTGTTCCTCTGTGATTTCCACCGAGAACAATCTTGGACAAGGTGGATGAAGAAAGTGGAAAATGGAGTAGGTTTGTCAAGGGAGGCTGTCCTGACTTTGATGAGAAACTGTGCCAGAGCCAAAAATGAGAAAGAACTAGCAATGGCTGTTGCCAAGCTGAAGACATGTCATCTATGGTTGAGCAACCAAAAGTTCCAGCGATGGATGAGCAAGACATGGCTGCCCCAAGTGAAGGTAATTATACTACCCAAAATGTATGTTATACCTAATCATTAATAAGCGAGAAAGTAGAAAAATGGTGCATTTTAGTAGAACAAACCCTTTGAATGATTGTTCGGGGGGGGGGGGNGGGGGGGGGGAGGGGGGGCAGCAACAAATAGTGGAATATTCTTTGCTCTATGTCCATGATTGCATGAATTTTTCTTTGGGCAAAAACTACATCTCTTTTATTACTCTATATATTTTTTCATATTTTTTCTTTAGCGTTGGTCATGGGCATACAGGATTGAGGAAGGGTTCAAGGCCCATACCAACAATGGCTTAGAAAGACAAAATCGTGTCTTAAAACAGAACTATCTGCGCGATAAAGCTGATACTTCACTCTCTGGCTTAGCATCTTCTCTAATCAATGACTACCTGCCCAATCGAATGAGACAGTAAGTTTAATTTCATTTGTTTATTATTTTATTTTTAAAAAGAGGAAGGGGGAATTATTGCAGTGTGCATCTTCTTGATCATTGTATAAATATAGTATTGGGCCAGACTTAAATGTCACTCCTCACATTTGTGTATGAAATGGAAATATACGGCAACCAATTATTTTTCAGCAATTCTTGTTATTGGGCATGTTTTCTTTAGCAATGGAATAACCTATTGATGAAGTTTTGGTTTGGTTTCATGTATATGCTATGGAATGAGGGAAGCTGGTGCACAATTTTATTCCAAGTGCTCCAAAGCATGTTTTTTTTTTTTAAACTATTTTTTTCTTCCAAAACAGAAAAAGATTGTACTCTAGACATTCTGCCCCTGCCCCCTTATTACTTTTTATGCCCCTTTATTAGACTCTATTACTCCTCTTACCAACTCCTTGGGACCCTGACAATTTGTTAAATATTTGTTTTTATATATCAGATTAGCAAAAATGATAAGATGAAAAACAAAACTTTACTGGGGGAGTCTGTAAAATGTGTTGATTCATTGTCCATTATCATGAGAATCCACTGTAGTATTGGATTTTATTAGCAATTAAGACACAATTTTGCAATTGCCCTGATACCATAGTCCTATTGTATTTGTAATGTTCCTTATGCATTTTTAGGTACATCACAGCCAATGTCAAGTTTAATGCCGTATATGGATGTAGCTACGATTCAAACATCCCTGATTTCCTGTGTGGCAGACCCCAAACATTTGTCCGCCATTGCATAGACCGTATGTCATCTGCAGAACTGCTGTCAGCTCAACACATACAGAAGTTGGAGAACAACACTTTCCTAGTAAGGAACAGCTCATAATACTAAATTATCTTGACACCAAACTTTGTATTCACACAAAATTTACATGAGGTGGGAGTAGTTGATACTTAATTGTCATCATTTAGAGTTTGGTGGTCAAAAGTGTTTGCTTTAAATAACAATAAAGAAAACCTAGAGAGCTTTAATTTTTATGCCTCCGCTTCAAAGTAGCCGGAGGCATTATGTTTTCGGGTTGTCCGTCTTTCTGTACGTACGTACGTCCGTCCCGTTCTTGTGATCGCGTTATCTCAAGAAGCGATTGATGGATTCCCGCCAAACATGGGTCATGTATGTATCTTACATAGCCAATGAACTGATTAGATTTTGGGGTCACAAGGTCAAAGGTCTAAGGTCCCAGGGCTCATTATGTATGCAAAATTGGCTCGTGATCACGTTATCTCAAGAACCGATTGATGGATTGCTGCCAAAATAAAGTCATGTATTTATCTTACACAGCCCATGAGCTGATTATATTTTGGGGTCATGAGGTCGAAGGTCAAAGGTCATAGGACTCATTATATATTAAAAAATAGCTTGTGATTGCATTATCTCAAGAACGGATTCCAGCCAAAGTCAGGTAATGTATGTAGCTTGCAGAGCCAATGAACTGATTAAATTTTGGAGTCACTTAATCCAAGGTCAAAGGTCACAGGCTCATTATGTTTGCAAAAATGGCTTGTGATCGCGTTATCTCAAGAACCGATTGATGGATTCCTGCCAAACTTAGTCATGTATGTAGCTATGTATCTTACACAGCCAATGAACTGATGAGATTTACGGGTCATCAGGCCAAAGGTCATGTGGCTCATTATGTATGCCTATAAATAGCTTGTGCATGCATTAGAATTAAAACCCTAAGATGGATTACAATCAAACTTGAATTTCAAAAATTGTTTCTGTTTGGTTTGTAAAATTTCTCTTTGGCGGAGGCATCATTTTCGACTGCGCGCAGTCGATGTTCCATCTAGTTACATATATGGATGTAAATTATTGCTAAAGCTAAAGACCAGTATTGGAAACGCACCAATTTCAAAAAATGAAATGGAAGCTCTTATTACCAATCATGCGACAGAATATGTTTTGACTAATACATGATGATAAAAAATTTGCCGGGAAACCGCCTACTAATTGATATATTCGGTAAATTAGTTTATCTATGGTCTGTGAGAGATAAACACACGTGTCGCGCAATGTGTGTGTATAGTCCCATATACATCTATCTGCGTACAGTGGTTGTAACTTTACAAAGACAGGGCCAAAGTTCTTATCATTTTGATGATTCCAGAACCTTGCAGTACACACCAGTTTTTATATGCTAGATGATCAACCTTTTCTGATAGATTCCGACAATGTTTCTTTCACAATGCACTGAATGCAGTCGCATGACCATAACTGGTCTTTACCTTTAACTTGCAGGGTTCAATAAACTCCATTTATTTCTTGACTCAGAGAGTAATTCCCCCCCCCCCTCTTCTCTGTGAGAGAAATTTGACTATTTAGGGTATAATTCAATTTCCCCTGTGTACTTTATCAACAGGTCAAGAGTGAAAGCTTCTCGGGATCCAGATCCTACAAGGCTTGCTTTGGTGACCAGGTACGTTTGGCGACTTGCGAATGCCCTGACTGGCGACACCTGCAGTATCCATGCAAGCACATGTTTGCAGTAATGGCAAATGTGGATGGATACTGTTGGGATAGCCTGCCAGTGAAATTTAGGGAGTCACCATTTATCACCCTAGATAAAGAGGTTGGCCAGTTCGTCACCAACTATGACATGGACACCATGGATGACATACAAGTCTCGGAGGAAGGGCCAGTAGAGCACTGGTTCCCTCTGCCCACGAGGAAGAGTGCCCTAAGACAGACGAGCATTCTCTGTAGAGAAAAGCTAAACCTGCTGAGGGATGCCACCTACCTGTGTGGGGATGAGGAGGTACTCATTGGGCTACTGAGGGAGCTTGAGGCAACCCTCGGCTACATGAGAAGCAAACTTCCAACTGAAGATGGATTGCCTCTTTATTCAGACCTTCCTCATCGAAAACGGAAAAGACAAAATCTCACAGGTATAATTTCAGTTTGTGCATACATTTCTAGGCATACAAACACACACAAAAAAACATAATCATTTCTGCATAGTTATTTATATTTTATTTGTTTGCTTATTTATATATTTATTTATATATGTATCTATTTATTCATATTTTCATAGACCTTACTGGTATTAATACCAAAGCTAGGGCCATCCTAGATTATAACAAAAAAAAATTCAATATCTTGTCAGTTGTCATTCTCTTGTCTCTGAACAAGGTTTGCATAAAATCATATTATGCTGGTGAGATTACCGCATCTGCAATTACAAATTGCAGAATTTAGCTGTTAACCTGTGGTGGTTGTCACTTGCTGCCATATTACATTTTGATAGAAGTGCCATTGATTAACGTCAAGCATCAAATGAAAGGGGGAAGAAAAACATTAACCCAAATTGAAGATATGCTTATTTTTTTTTTCAAACCTACTTCATTCTTACCTAGCCTCAACATCTAGTGCAGGAGAAACAACGATAAAGAAAAAACCTGCAGTGTACAGCCAAAGAAGAAAATGAAGAAGAAAAGAAATAAATTATAGTGTAAGAAAATGTTTGAAACAGTTTGAAATATTCAGCCAAGTCATTGATTTGTTTCACTCTTTTACGTATAGCCTCAACATCTAGATCTAGTGCAGAGGGAAAGAAGACAACAGAAGAAAAAGGAAAGAAGACGACAGAAGAAAAAGGAAAGAAGAAACAGAAGACTTGTGGAGCAAGTCAGAAAAGGATGAATGATGGTGAAGGAGAAGAGAAGCAAACAGACATGAAGAACGAAGAAGGAAATGATGCAGATCATGGTAAATATTTTCTCCAATCCTCAAAATAAATACCTGTAACACTGCAGATCTAATTCTGATGTTAGAAGAGCAATTATTGTAAAGTTATTGTTTTCTTTGTTCTTATTGTCTGTTTTGATCATTATCAGTATTTCCTTTTCAAAAGCAATAAAAAGAAGAAAAACAAATTGTACAAATTAAATTGTGAAAAATGTTTTAAAACAGTTTGAAATATTGATTTGTTTCACTCTTTTACATATAGCCTCAACATCTAGATCTAGTGCAGAGGGAAAGAAGACAACAGAAGAAAAAGGAAAGAAGACGACAGAAGAAAAAGGAAAGAAGAAACAGAAGACTTGTGGAGCAAGTCAGAAAAGGATGAATGATGGTGAAGGAGAAGAGAAGCAAACAGACATGAAGAACGAAGAAGGAAATGATGCAGATCATGGTAAATATTTTCTCCAATCCTCAAAATAAATACCTGTAACACTGCAGATCTAATTCTGATGTTAGAAGAGCAATTATTGTAAAGTTATTGTTTTCTTTGTTCTTATTGTCTGTTTTGATCATTATCAGTATTTCCTTTTCAAAAGCAATAAAAAGAAGAAAAACAAATTGTACAAATTAAATTGTGAAAAATGTTTTAAAACAGTTTGAAATATTGATTTGTTTCACTCTTTTACATATAGCCTCAACATCTAGATCTAGTGCAGAGGGAAAGAAGACAACAGAAGAAAAAGGAAAGAAGACGACAGAAGAAAAAGGAAAGAAGAAACAGAAGACTTGTGGAGCAAGTCAGAAAAGGATGAATGATGGTGAAGGAGAAGAGAAGCAAACAGACATGAAGAACGAAGAAGGAAATGATGCAGATCATGGTAAATATTTTCTCCAATCCTCAAAATAAATACCTGTAACACTGCAGATCTAATTCTGATGTTAGAAGAGCAATTATTGTAAAGTTATTGTTTTCTTTGTTCTTATTGTCTGTTTTGATCATTATCAGTATTTCCTTTTCAAAAGCAATAAAAAGAAGAAGAAAAAATCATAAACAAATTTATATTGTAAAAAATGTTTGAAACAGTTTGAAATATTCAGCCAAATCATTGATTTGTTTCTCTCCTTTACGTATAGCCTCAACATCTAGATCTAGTGCAGAGGGAAATAAGATGACAGTGGGAAAAGGACAAAAGAAACAGAAGACTCTCGCTCACTTTCTCACTAAGAATAGAATGACTGCTGGAGAAGAGAAGCAAAAATATGACATGACGAAGGAAGAAGGAAATGATGCAAATCATGGTAAATATTTTCTCCAATCCTCAAAATAAATACCTCTAACACTGCAGATCTAATTCTGATGTTGGAACAGCAATTGTTGTAAAGTTATTGTTTTCTTTGTTCTTATTTTCTGTTTTGATCATTATCAGTATTTACTTTTCAAAAGCAATAAAAAGAAGAAGAAAAAATCATAAACAAATTTATATTGTAAAAAATGTTTGAAACAGTTTGAAATATTCAGCCAAGTCATTGATTTGTTGCACTCTTTAATGTATAGCCTCAACATCTAGATCTAGTGCAGAGGGAAAGAAGACGACAGAAGAAAAAGGAAAGAAGACGACAGAAGAAAAAGGAAGGAAGAAACAGAAGACTTGTGGAGCAAGTCAGAAAAGGGTGAATGACAGTGAACGAGAAGAAATGAAAACAGACAGGAAAAGAGCAATAAATGGAAGAAGCAATAAAGAAGCATGTAAGTTATAGTGTGAAATATGTTCAAAACAGTTTTAACATCTGAAGAAGGAAATAAGGCAAATATTGGTGTGTATTAGGCTAATTTTTTCCTCCTCTCATAGAACAAATGAACAAGCATCAAAACAAATGTACAAGCAACAAAACAAATGTACAAGTGAAACAGCTTAAAGGAGTCACATCAAGAAGCAAAAGTGTTTTGAATTGATGCAAAATTCATATCATTGTGAAGGGAAAGCCTTACTGATCAATTACAACAAATTTCCTCTTCAAAATATGTTTGGGCCCGCAGAAATCAACTATAAAAAATGTTAGTTTTGAGATCCAGATTTACTGCCTATTCGTATTTGTTCGTATTTTGTCGTAGTTCTTCGTGTGACGTCACACCCTGGACATGGCTGTTAAAAAAAGGCTGCTAGCTTCCGCTTGGTCTGCAGCTAGACGCACTAAGCGGAAGCTAGCAGTCGGTAC
>BEXV01005283.1:2010-18440 GCA_003118195.1 Hemicentrotus pulcherrimus | reverse complement strand
GGGGCGTTTCCAATACTGGTCTTTACCTTTAATCAAATATGGATACATGATCATCTGTATGGAGCCATAAGAGTATACTCTTCACGTTTAAGTATACAATTAAGCGTCTTTGTGGCTCTAAACAGACAATGTATCCCTTTTTTCAAAAGATTTAGCAAGAGGTGAAATATTCACCTTCTTCACTGCTGGAGTGCTTCATGATGCCCTTGGGAAGGTACTTGAGCTGCACCTTACGGTTGATCCCTGAGAAATGGCCGTACATCTCCAGGACAGCCTTGAGCTGCTCTAGCTTCGACTCCCTCTCCTCAATCTCAGGCTGACTCCTGTGCTTCTGCCACTGAAGTTGAAGAAATAATTAGAGATGGATAATTGAGATGGATAATTGAAGTCATAAATGTAGACCAAGAAGTCCATGGAAGACAGTGATGATGTGAGCAAGGTTTGCATTTAAGGACTTGCTATTTCTCACACCATGTACCTCTTGACCCAGGTGTATCGAGAGGGGTAATAATCACATGTCTCTCAGGAAGCACAGTATCGATACTGATAAGTCTACTTTGGGTAAATGAAACCATACCTTTACCATGTCCTGTATGTACTAGCTGACAACCCTCTGCAAGTATGGGCACCATGTATATATATATATTCACCACATAGTCTGAGTAAAGTAAGATCTAGTCAAACTGCTCAAGAGATACTTAAGGGCAAAAGGCAAAACAACCATGCATGTTCTTGTCCAACTCTTTCAGTAGCCTCACAAGGCTTCGTCAGCGATATACACTTCTCAAGATTTTAAAGTCACATAGAAGTCAGCTCTAATGGGGAATTCGCCACCGTTCGGGTGTTTACCCAATAACAGGTGTTGTCAATCACCAGGGTTAGCCTCGAGTTTTATGACCATTAGACCTTATGTAACGCTTTGCTTTTCCTTCGCCCGAAGAATGTCCGAGCATGCTCCGAGAGACTAGGGGGTAATTCTTGATGGACCAACGGGTTTGCTGTGTGCAGATTTGTACTTCCATTAATGGTATTTCCACCAAGTCTGGTGTCAGCGAATTACGGCCTTCTGCACATGGACACTGACTACCCACTCCCTTTAAGCCTTTCATCTAGGCAAAAAATGTATCTCCCTCATTATTTTCCTACTGGAGCACAAATTTAAACTTTAAATATACAATGGCCAAAGTATCACGAGTCAATGGACAAAAGATTAAAATGTATACCTTGAGTTCTCCTAGCAGATATCTTGACACATCAAGAATCTTCTGCAGCTGTTCAGGCCTCTTTAGTTTCACCTTACCCTTGGAGCGTCCACCATAGCTCTCAAACAGACTAAAGAATCTGAAAAACAAATTATTGATACGTTAGTGGATAATCCCTACAACAATCAAAATAAGAGGGGCTCCTTGAACAGTGGTCAACTCTGACGTGTGATGATATGCCTGGCATTTTTTTATTATTAATTCAGTTACAACCTAGCGGCCAATCTGTCGAGTTTAAGTACATGTAAATCAAGTACTCCTTAGCACTGGTTGGTGACTGTAGATTGGTGTTTTGGTAAAGAAAAATTATGTACAGCTGGGATAATGCTTCAATGCGTGTCATAGGACAGAAAGTCAGCTCTTCTTCAAACTAAGTGAAAGGTCTTTTTGCCAGACTTCATTTTACATTTAGCTGCACATCTCATTTTCATAATTTTGATACATACTCACTCTTCTAGAATATATTCAAATGGAGTTACATCTGTTCAGCTTCTAATACTACAGAGAACATAGGAAATGAGACACTTCCAGGTGTCAATTTGTTTAAAGACCGCCAATACTACTGGGCCAGAAGGGATAAGACCACACAGCGAGGTCACTAACAGGTGGCTATCTCATTAACTCAGCTCTCAACTAACATAAGAAAAGGAGGATCATGGGGGACCAACAGTCACCGATTGGGGAAGTTTTCTATATAGAGGGAGCAAGTAGCTACAAGTAGGACAGTGGGCCTTTAAAGATTACTTCCATAATGTTACTGATATCCATATCATAAATTTGATAAAGTTACAAAAAGTTAGCACTAAGTGTGCATATGACTGATTCAATTCTACATGACATTAAGGAAGTGGTATCTTACTTTGGATGCTTCACCTCCATTTTCATTTTCTGTTTTGGTGTTCTGTCTCCATGCCTGATAACAGCAATTACACATCGGAGCTCCATCCTGGCAGAAACAAATGTTCCAAGTATGATAGGAATTAATCAATTTTAAGAACTTTGCAAAAGCTGGATAATGAAAATACAATAAGGCATACATGTACCCCACATCATGGCACCAATGAGTGAATACACTATTCCTCAAAACAAAGGAAGACCATGACAGTGATAAAAAGGTACATCACAAGCAATTATCATCGATTTCACCTGAATATTATATATCAAAACAATTGATATCCATTAGACATTTTTTCTAGAAAACAATTCATCATAAAATCATACCTAAAGTAGAAAGTGAAATATATATTAAGTTCATAACCTGACAGTAAGATCAGCTATGTAATTGAAAAAAAAAAAAAAAGCAGATTGACACAAACCTGCAAATTTTGCTTCAAAAGTGCCACATTAGCATATTGGTGAAAGAATAAAATAAGAGATTGAGAGCTCAGGTGACTTACATGGTTCCTGATGTGGTTGGCATGTATGGTATCTCTTCATCTAAGGTGAACATCTGCCACGGGATGTTGTATTTGGGAGCTAACTCCCTCATGATCATATTCCTAAACACAAATACAAGATGGAAGGTGGAAGAAGATATAAAATTAAAGACTTATGAAACATCTTATTGTTGGTGACCACATACAGTTTTGATAAACAAGTATTTCAACAGGATTCAACATGACAACAGACTGAATTGTCAATTTTTTTCCTCTATTTTGCATTCCATTTCCACATACCTCTACCAACTGTATCAAATGTTTACCGCTTTTACATTGTGAAGAGGAGGACCATTTAATTCCAGTCACTTCAATTCAATTTAATTTCATTAACCACAACAATTTGTATTGTAAAGTTTCTGTAATGTTTCTACTATGCAGAGACCAGTGTGTCATGGGATAAATGCTTTTTAACCCCTACACTATGAAATGAGCTATAACTTACCCTAGGATTTTGGCACAGTCATCATAATACTTATTTGAGTTCTTAACAAAGCTGAATCCATTGACATCACAAACATAGGATCTTCCACTGGCCCTCAGCAGGTCAAACCCACACACAGTTTGCTGGAAGGGGAAAACAAGAAAGGCAACATAGGTTAGTCTTTGAGTGTATGTGTTGGCAAAGAAAAGAAACTCATGGAGTGTCAGGTATTCATAACAAAGTTATGAATACCGGACATCAGTGCTAGTCTGCCCACTCCTGCCAGAGCCATGCACCCAAGATGACCTGGAAGCCGTGAATTGCCGAGCCAAAGCCTGTGTGGACCACTGGAAGGGACTTGTGTAGTGACTCGATAAGAAGTAGATAACAAAGTTATTCAGAGAATGAATGACCATGTAACCAGCTTCTTGGAAAGAGAGGTCACTGTCAGGTTCATGATCCAACTTTTAAAATACCAGAATTTGCTTATAATTTGTCTAATTTTCTAAAACCTTTTCTTTTTCTCTTGTATTTCTTCTTGCTCTCAGGAAAAAAAGGATTAACCATCCTTCGAGGTGCAGAAGGGTCCCAAGGCTTGGAAGTTTATGAACATAGTAAAAACAGCATTAAGAACCACATTTTATATGTCTTCAAGAATGTTGTTTGTAATACTGTAATACCTGTATTACAGTAACCTGCACATATAGACCACCTGACTTTATTTAAAGGTCCTCTCCCTGTAAAGATCACCTCCCTTTGGAGATCAACTAACTATAACGACTGCCATGTTGGTACCCTTCCCGCCTTTCCCTGGCTGAGAGACCACATCAATGACCCAGCCTTATCAGAACTCATGTCATTACATATTGTAGTATATATACCTTAAATGCCAGGCAGACTTTCCTTGCAATCATCTTCTCTATGTTAGTGAGTATGACTGGATACCGGACCTCCTTTCCATGACTGTCTCGCTCTACCTTACCATCCAATGCGGGTGACTTCCTGGCTTCTGCATGGGCATAGTCTGGGCCTACTGTGTATACCTGCAGCGTACGTTCAACAGCATGAGGGTAATAACAAAAGTTACAGATTAAGGCCAATAGTGATAACATTCCAATTAGAAAATAAGTTTTGGATGCACAGGCTTTGCACAAAATGTAGCTTGTTTGATTCTATCAGCTAGTCTACCATCCTAATTCACAGATCATGTACTGTTGTTTGGTATGAATACATTTTTTATTATCCATTACTTTTTTCAGGAATGTGATGCTTACCTTTACAACAATAGTTATACTACATCACTATTTCGTATTACAAGAAACCTAGAAAATGACAAGATAAACTTCCTCCCAATTTCCTGAAAAACAAAACTTCTAAATACCCTCCAAATTATCAAAAATGTTGATGATGCATGTGGTTGGGTCACCCATTCATCCATCTAGTCACTTGTTCTTACCTTTACATCAGTGCCATCTGTGGGCATGAATTCTTCATACATATAAGAGCCTGCCCTTCTTATTCGACTCTCTGGAGAATAGATACTACTCCTATTGCGCATCTGTTAAAGAGCAAGAAGTATATCAAATACATGTATTAAGTCCAGTATTAGCTTGGAATTTACATTTACATAACCTGAAATGTTGTCATTTGTTTATAGGCCTTTCTGATTTTTTTAATGGTGCGTTTATCCAAATAATTTGCACACAGTTTTCTGGTCCGACTGTCTACACATTAAGATGAAGGGCAGTGACTCCGAGCAGTCACTTTTGTATGGTCTCTCATAATTGCCTGAATTGTTGTGCATGGTGCAAAAGCCAAGAATGGTGGCTGTTTTCTGCACACCTGTAATTCCGGGAATCCTCTGCCGCAAAGTGAATTTTTTTAATGACCTTTAAAGATACGCATATACAGTGTCTTTCATTGAATGTAAGAGGTCTGAGGTGGAGCTTTAAAAGAATGAAGATTTTTTCTTAGCTCCAAGAAAAACAAGCAGATATCATTTTGCTCTGAGAAACTTATAGTTCTCCAGACACTGTTAGTACTTGGGCATCTGAGTGGAATGGCATTTTTTTTTTTTCTGTATGGTTCTGTACATAGTACATAAAAAAGACAAAAAAATACAGTGTTGTATCTAAAAAAAATTCCGATAACGGAAGGTATTTGATATTAAAAATAGTTATTGATGGAAATGAGTTTATAATATGCAATGTTTATGCCCCAACTGCGGACAAAAGAACAGAACAAAGAGTCTTTTTAGAACATTATGTTACGCGACTACACTCAATAGTAGTTTCCAATTATAATGGGAGGTGACTTTAATGTACTTATGGATATAAATCTTGACAGTAATAATGAGATGCAAAAACTTGATCTCATGGACATCTGGAGAATTAGAAATCCTACAGCTAAAAAGTTTACCCGGTACATCGAAACGGTTACGGCCTTCAATTCTGAGCGGCTTAGATATTGGTTCATTTCTGAGATCTTACAAGGCTATGTATTTAAGGGTGACATTGTTCCGGGAGTAAGCTCTAACCATTCTGCTATTGTTTTAGAATTAAAAGTTCAAAACATGTAAAATGTGAATGCTTTCAAAGTTTCAATTGGAAATTCAATAATGATTTATGCAATGATGATTTGTTTTGCTCTAACATGTCAGAAAACATAGATAAATGGATTAACGAAACAGTCCTGTTTGAAGATGTTCATATGAGGTGGGAATTTATTAAATATCAGATGTGTTTATTTTCGAGACAATAAAGCATTAAAAGGGCAAAAGCGGGAAAAAATTACAATAATTAAAAGGTTTACACTGAAGAAGAAGGTGGGGCACACATTGAAGAATATGAGCGTGTCAAGTATGAATATGAGTCTTATATGGACAAGGTAACTCAGGGTATTATTATATGCTCAAGGGCGAACTGCAGTGAGTTTGGAGAAAAAAATACTAAATATGTTCTCAACCTTGAAAAAGCCCACAAGAGTAGATCCTCGATCTTCTTGCTGCATGATGGAAACAAATTGGACAATTTCTTGTAGAAACACTCAATTTTTCTTTTGAAAAAGGACAACTTTCTACTTAACAACAGCAAGGGCTAATTACTTTGACTTTAATAAAAGTGAAGGATAAGCTTTTCATCGAAAATTATCGCCTGATCACTTTGCTTAAAGACTCGGTCACAAATGCCATTACGAACTCCTACAAACGATTTTCAGACAATGGAAATTCGGGAAGACAATGGAAAAACAGGGAGATTCGTATGAACCTTTGTGACCGTAGCATAACATCAATCTGAAAATATGCTCAAAAGCGTTTGCTGAGAGACTTAAAGTAGGCTTGCTTTTCTGAAAAACAGATTTATCTGTGAGTCAGTGAGAACGATACTTGACGCCCTTCATTATTCTAAGTTAAAGAATATACCAGGGATTCTACTTTAGTTTAAACTTTCAGAAAGCATTGGATTCCCTCGATCACTCTTTTCTTATGAATAGTACTATTCATGAAAAGCTTAGTGGTGTCAAAGAAGTAGTACAGTCTCTCATGAGTCATGACTGCTCTTATTTTGTTTTTAAATTTCTGTTTTCTTATCAAAGTTGTGCTTGGAATGTATGTCAACCTATTTGTATGTGTCCTGTGATCTAATTAGACTTGTTTGACTTGTGGATTCCATCCTTTGCTTCAGGAAATAGTGATTTTACGTTCTAAAATATGACTGACTATGACCCCAGTGTGAAAAGATTGCTGGTACAGGAAATCCTGCGTTGTTTAGCCATAGCTCTGACTTGATGCTTCTCTACCTTAGTGCTCTTTCTCTGGCTGGACTCACTCATTGTAGCTGCAAAGGACTTCTCTATTTTGTTTGGACTTGCTTCAATGGTCACCCTTGACAATAGAGGTAGTCAGTTGTTTGTTTGTTGTTTTTATCCTGTTCAAAAAGCAGGAATGCATCATACAATGTGACTTGAATCAGATGAATGTTTTAAGTAGTGATGTCTATGCCGCTCCATCCCAGCACCCTAAGTACAGTGGATCTGGCATCTACCATTATCCCAACTGTACAGTGTCATACCAACTCTTGCTTAGATCCGGAGATATATGTCCGAACCCGGGCCCGTCTGTGTTTCATAGTCCTAGCAATGTAAACTCACTCTCTTCTAGTCGATAAATCTCAACTATATCTGGGTCTGTATTCAATGCACGCTCCATAAGACATGAAATGCCAGACTTAAAGGCGCACCTAAGCTGGAATCCCACCGATATTTTGTGCACATGTGAGAGTTGGTTAAATAAACCCTGCAATTCTACTGAGCTAGGATTTCCCCATGAATATGTTCTGTTTCGATGTGAAAAGGGTGGAGGTGGTGTCCTTACAGTTATTCATGCAAAGTTGGGTCCCTGACATCTCGATGCATTGGAACACCCCTGCCTAGAGATGACATGTGTTGTGATTGTGATACGTATGTCAAAATGGTTTCTCATTGCCATCTATCGCCCACCTAATGCTAATGTCCATTACTGGGACTCTCTCCAGGAGTTCACTGATGACACACAAAGATACATGGGTGATTATGCTGGTGTGATACTGATGGGAGATTTGAACGTCGACTTGTTAGACGTCAACTCGGCTAATGAAACTCGGCTGTTGACTATGCTTTTATGGACCTGACTCAGCTAGTTGATACAGTGAGGCCTTCGCCTCAGGATGCGACCAGAGGAATGTTGATTGAATCGCTTGTTCACCAATCGTCGCGATCTGTTCGCTGAGACACGTGTGTGTCCTAATCCAACACCTAGTGACCATTTCGCAGTTCAATGTTGGATCGTGAATAATAAGTCGTTCACCACCAGAGATGCTCTTCGTAACTTTATGCTTTATAAACGAGGTGACTTTCATCATCTAAACCACTTGCTTCAGCTGGTTCCTTGGTCATTCTTCATTGATCCCAATGATGTTGATGCATGTTGGGAATGATTCTCAGGCATCCTCGAGGCTGCAGCTAAGGATGCCATCCCCCGAGTAACCAAGAAATCCAGGAGATGGAAACTCTGGATTTCCAAGGAAATCAAAGATATGATTTCCTTCAAGGGCAAAGAAAGCAGAGGACTGGCTGTCCTTTAAGAATATTTGTTGCGCTTACCTCAGTTGCCAGTAAGATGATGGAATCTATTGTAGTGAGCGCAATTGAAAACCATCTCGGCACCAACTGCCCTATTACCAGCATTCAGCATGGATTTAGAAAGCGTACATCCTGTAGTGTACCCGATAACCCAAATATTACATAGTACGAACGAGTGGCTTACCTGCCTGGAGAGTCCGCGTTCATGTCCTTTCAATGTAGTCTACATAGACTTTTTCGCGTGCATTTAAAAAGATGCACAGCGTCTTGCTTTGTAAGCTTTCAGAAATGTTCAATATTTGCGGTAATCTTTGGGCATGGATGAAATCCTTTCTATGCGGATGACGCCAACATGTCCTATACAAAGGTTCCTTCTCTGAGTGGGCTCCTGTTCTTTCTGGGGTTCCTCAAGGGAGTGTCCTAGGTCATTTTTGTTCAATTTGTTCATCAAAGATGTACCTAATACCTTAGAATCACCATGTGCATTATTCGCAGACGACACAATTATCTATAGACCTGTACGTGGTCTGGTTACATGGAATAGGTTACCTTGTAAAGTATGCTGTAGTATGTCAATTAAAAATATTTAAGAAACATCTCAAAACACACCTATTTACATTGTAATTAACTGCATTACATACTCTATCATATTTTTGTTGAGTTTCAATTCATTAATGTAGGGACACTGATTTTCCGTTTCAAAAAAAGGTCTTTTCCGTTTCAGAAAATCTTGAATTCCGTTTCAGATGGGCTGAAAAACGGAAATTCTGTTTTGCCATAGACTTTGTACACACGACAAAAATAAAATTCCGTTTATGTAAAAGTTTCACTAAAATATGAACTTATAGGGTACAAATGTTCTATTAAATCCGCCGTTTTTGACAAGCCACTAAAAACCACTCAAAAACATACGTACGGGACTGGATAAACTTGAAACAAAATACTAGTGAATATATAGACTCTAGCTAGGATCTAGGCTAGACCTAAGAAAAATTATTAAATGTTTAGATTTACCAACTTAAAATTCGAACTTAGACAAGCAGACTAAATGATTTCTCAGAACACGACATATTCCTGACAGAACGATACAGTTAGATCTAGTACCGACGTCGACGAAAACATTTCAGTCTTGGCTGTCATGTCAGCGATTCGCGATCGATCTATTTTAGGCGCACATACCAGCCCCTTTTTCGAACTGTACAATAGTGTGTGTACAATGCTAGCGTGTGTGTGCCTAGTATTACGTCTACGTCATAGCGCCCCTAACGATCTCTATTGGTCCAGCGAAACAAAATGGCAGCGCCCTGTCTCCTAAAAATCTGACGAATATCGCTAAATATTCGGAATTATTAGCCATGATTTTAGGCCCGATATTTTTTCACTGCATAACGAGTCACAGAAATAGTGTAAGTTTTAAGATTTTCTACTTGAAAAATGAAAAGTTTTGATGAAAAGGGGGTTTTCCGCGATTTTCCGACCGTTCGAAATTCCTTTTTCCGTTTTAAATGGTCATTTCCGTGAATTCCATCCGTTTTCCGTGATCGCGGAAAATCAGTGTCCCTATTAATGTATTTGTTTTTTAAAGTGCTTAGATCACTTGTAAATTGGATATAGCGCTATAAAAAAAAATTATTATTATTATTATTATTGTTACATTATATCACGGACTCCGCGATATTACAACGTAGAAGTTGAAAATCATCCATAATCTAATACCAAATAAAGTCTAGTTGGTTCGTATTAAGAGAATTGAAAATGCAGCTTGCTACTTTTGTAATAATAATGATGAAAATCTTGAACACCTTTTTGCTTCATGTAGAGTTATAGAACAATTTTGGTTACGCCTAAGCAGAACTTTTTCAAAACTTTCTCTCCCCTCGATTTTGTCAACTACAAATATCCTGTTTGGGCTGACCAAGCTTGTCAAAGTTTTCACCATAAATTTCCTGCTTTTGTTAGGAAAGCAATATATCTTTAGGTGTAGGATTACAGAATTAAATAATATTAAATATTTTCAAACGGTAGAAAGGTTTATTGCTGAAAGACGCAACAAAATAGATAGGCACAATGAAAAATGGCGCTTAATTTCTGGAATTTTAGAAAATAATCCTATTTAAGCCACTGACGGAGAATTTTGGCAAATAGTAGAAGGTTTTAACAGGACAGTAGATTTGAATAAGTGAGGACTGGTTTGGTCGATGGTGGACTTTGGAGGTTGTTCCATTTTTTGGTGGTCCTTCAAAAAAATGAGTGTGCATATACAGTGTACATCCCAATTGGCGCTTGAAATGCAAAACTGGTTTGAGTTACCACGTCTTCGTTGGCCAGGTTTTGGGTTGGTTATGGATTGGAAGTCGATGTCAGGGTTATTAGAATACAGAGAAAATTATTTCTGTACCTTTCTGAAGAGTCGTTGACTACCACCCCCAGCCGATGACGGGTAGTAGATATAGACATTATGATCCTCTGCTGATACAGGCTTCTCTACAAATGGCTTGCGGAAGACTACGTCATCGATCTCCAACTCATCATCATTCTCAATGAGGGAGAAATCTGATAAGAATTTTTAAAAATATGCTCATTACTAATATATAAAATGCACTATAAATGGATATCTTGTGACAGTTTTGATTAGAGATGTTTTCCCTGCACACCCAATGCCTCCCATACCATCTTTTATGGTGGAGGCATGGAAAAAGTGTAATAAATAAAAAATAATAACAATAAATATTCATAAAGCGCACTTTTCTAATTACTTACTCAAGACGCTATACAAAACAAAATACACAATCTCTCTCCAGAATTTTAACAACATAAACATCACTTACATGAAGCAAAAATCTTCAATAGAGCTGTAGCTGAAATAGTAAAATTTCAAAATTGCGTCTTCACTTCAGTTCTCATTAACAACCATGTAGAACATTTAAACATTTGATATTTTATAACAGATGGGAAAAAAACAGTTTGAATCATTATGGTGAAAATAATCATTATAGGAAGTTTTTTTTTTTCTTATTCATCCCTATTCCTACATTTCATATTTTATGGTATTGACTAATTTATAATCCATAACATCATGTGGACTTAATGAGTCATATACATACCATCTGGATCACAATCTCTATCATGAATACCATGTCTGGGAACTAGTATGTCCTCCTCAGATAGAATCTCAAACACTTTCCTCCTGAAATGAGATTAAACACAATCATATAAAAGCATATGTAGTTGAATGTTCCACCAAATGTTTTGTTATCATACTGGCTTCTTGTATAACTACCACATAATATATTCAAGGCACTCAAATATTACCCACACTTATTTAGACTGGAGATTTTGGTGCTCATAGCACTACTGATATTTCTTACTACAAGGTACTGTACCCACTGACAACAATGTCTTGCCTAAGGACATTAACTAGATGAATGCCAGAATGTCTCTCATACATGTATGCCTGCATGAATTCAATAAATATTTTTAAATTCCTCCAACCAAGGTATCTATATGTATCTAATGATAAGCAATTCTGAAAATGCTTGTATTTTACATTGTAAGCTGTAGGATCAGGATGTAAATTTGACAACTAATATGTTGTTCTGAAACTGTTCATTACCTGTCATGCAGGTTGTACTGTGCCTCAAGATCATTGATGACCAGTGGCTTACGTAGCTTGGCGTACTTGATGGCTTTGTGCAACGGAAAGCCTGTGGAGAAGAATGAGATGAGTGCATTGCACAGCGGCCAGCTCTCCACAGGGTCATTCAGGATCATATCCTCGTCAAAAATGTCCAAGGATATATACTCAAACTTCTCGAGTCGGTGGAGGATCTCCCGCATCGGTCTTGAGCTGGCCTTCTTGCCCATGCAGCAGATCCCAACGACGACCTTTGGTTTGATCTCCATGGCTTCCCAGCGAGACAGGCCCGAGACAGCAGAGGGTGATGTGCTGAGCCCATTGTTTGCACTTGCCTGGACAAGAGAGGGAGAAGAAAAATCCATTCTATATGTCAATTAGTTCCCAATGGTACAACACTTTTAAATATGAAAGCCCTCCTGTCTCTATTGAATAAAAAACTTACATGCATCCTGCCCGACTTGTAGAGCTTTTTAAAGTAATTAATCCAAATACAATCAATTTTAAACATGCAAGCCAGATTTAACATGCCAGTAAATTAGTTTCTATTACATCATGAAATAAAATAGGAAACTAAACATCCATTATATAAAATTAAACCCAAATGGTCATATTCACATGTACATGTATTAATCATCGACTTTAACTAAAGGTTAGTTGAGATCAAAGAGTTGCTGTTGATCCATCCATCTATTTTTTTTTCTTCTTGTTAGTTTATTTCAAAATAAACAACTTATACCAAAATACATTGTGTACCAAATAATTAAAAATACAAGAAAAATTACACTCTTACAACCAACTGAATCTCATAACCACATGGACTGACACTTATTAGCATGCAATGTACACATGGATGTGTTTGGGCTACATTCATGTACATGTACCACCAGTTCCCTGATCTACAAGTGGCTAAATTCTAAGTGTTAAATGTGCATACTAGCTACATGTACATGCATTAGTATGATCAATAACATAAACATAATGTACATGTAATAAACAAATACCTTCCATATAACCAAGTTCCATTGCACCTGCATACAGACATGAACATGTAAGTTGCAAGGTTTAAAATGCCTTTTCCATTTAAAGTGCTGTGGATTAGACTACCAAATTATGGCTTTACATCTTGCCTTGAACATACCGGAATATTGGTGTCAGTGCAATATTTATGATTGATTTGCAGACCTAAGTTGATTAGGAGAATTGGTCAAGGGGTAATTTAAATTGAAATGGACATTTTAAAATCATTACTAAGGCCAAAACTTTAATGAAATATAAGTATTTGGGGCATTTAATATGCATTGGTATACAGCTCAGATCAAATACGAATATGTGTAATACTCAGAGCGCAAAGTTTGAAACTGCTATCTATAGAATCTTTACGTACAGTGTATGCAGTGCAACGGCTCATAATATTTCTAAATTTAAAGGGGTCCATAGTTTTGCAAACCTGCATGTACATGTTTGTTAGTGTTACTGTTGAGCCCTGTAATACTATGTGTTAGAAAAGGTTTCATAGCACAGTGACCAACTTAATCCATCAAATAAATGCATGCTGATGCTTTGACTGACAGAGAAAAACAATTTACACAAAAGCTTAACAAAGTATATACAGAGCAAGAAAATATCAGAAATTAACCAAAGAAGCAAAGACATCTAACTAATAGATAGTAGAATGGATATGAATGTACGGTAAGAATAGTTAGAAATCAGGCATTGTTTCACAAAACCTCTATAAGTAAAAGTTCATCGAAATCCATGTAGTACACATGTTTCAATAACTTGTCAGTGAAAAAGTTTTGCACTTGTGACAGTTTCGTGAAACGATGCACAGAGCACCAATAATGGCTATATACATGTATATACACAAACATGTACCAGGTAATGTGAACCTGCTCGTCCTGCTGTACTCTCTAATACGAACCTATCGGCCTTTCAGATTGTTTTTTTTTGCTTTAATTTGTTTTTAAGTGCAAAAATTAAGAAGCTTCTGCACTGCATTGGAGAAACTTTGTATGGTACTATGCATGCTTTTGAATACAAAAATTATACCAGTACCAAATAATATATTGATTTTTTTTTTCTTTCTTTCTAAAGTGGTGTAACGGTAGAGAGAAAAAAATAATACACTAGCATAAACCGGTAACATAAATTGATTTTATGCTGCAAAACATTTATCTTTTTAAAAGGAGTCTCATTCAAAAGAGCTAAACATAATCACACANGTAAAGATGTCTACATGTATTTGCTACATTAACTGTGCAGGGTTTTATTCATACTTCTTTAGTTTCATTTCCATGGATGTGAAATTGAATGTATGGGCCAATGAAGCTTTAATACCGGTATTTTATTCTGAAAAAATGAAATAAGAACATATCCACATATTCCTATTTATCTGTATCCGGTAACTTAAAGTGAAAGATTTGATATATGATTACAATAGATTCTTGTAAGAAATATACTGTGAAAAGTATAAATGCGGAAAAGAAAAGATAGACACATGTACATAATTGTATACGGTAGATGAAAGGAAAATTATATGACACCCCTGAAAGAGAATGAGACCTTGATAATAGTCTGAATCAAATAAACATGTAGTATATGTAGTATTGCTCACAAACAGTTTGTTAAATATTCTAAGAGGCAAATTCTTGTGATCCATTCTTTGTGTAGCCCAAAAATGTGGCCAGAGAATACATGTACCTATGTAGCAAAGTCTAGCTGGCTTGAAAGTAATTTTTCCTTAAATTTGTGCTTCCAATCAAGAGATGGTTCTTTCTATTATGTTTACGTGTCTATTTTATTACAATCTGTCTTTAGTTACCTTGTCATGATTTAAAAGAAACAAAACTGTGTTAAAATGCATGATTAAAGTGTACCAATCACCTTGACAACTAATATATCTCTAGCTAGAATGTATGAAGCCAACCTAAGAAAACTTGACCTGGCATTATATAGGTTAACAGTTTTAAGGAGCTACAACTGAAGAAAATAAAGGATTGCATGAAACCCTCTGCTAAACAGGTCTTTTTTATGTTTACTTCAAGTGTATTTAAAGTTAAACTGTAATATTTCTCTTTGCAGATGTAATATTCCAAGCTCATAAATTTGTAGATAGTTTAGCAACATGGAACCCCTTACATCAAGAGTATAACATGTTTGGGTGATTGGTGTGTTTTAAGTGCAAATAGGAATTCCTTATAATGTATGAATATCCATACACACAGTGGCGTTAATTAAATTTTGTACCTGTGATCAATATTGTTTCTCTTTGATAAATTGTTATGATATTTCCTTCGGAGTGGGGGATGTTCACATTGAAACTGTTGTGAGCAGGGTCTGTTCCCACTGAATGGCATACATGATAATTCAGCTCTCTTCATGCAGGTCTATTGAAGCTCCAACAAGAGTTTAATGATTTAATCATAGTTACCTTTTGCATAGTGCTGGATAACCTTTTAGATCCTCTAGAAATGAAAGTTAAATTACATGTAGATGTCATTTAATTTCAGATCTCAAAAGCAAAAAAAGAAAGCAACAACAACAAGGTTATTTAAAAACAAACAAGCTGCATGAAACTGGTTTTCATTTTCCTACATAAAATTCATGCATATGGTTGAAAGCATTCTTAACAAATTTCATACAGAATGTACAGGTATGAACCTAAGCTCTGAGGCCAAGTAAAAATGAAACCTAGGCCTGGTTTCTAAACTTCATTTTTCATAACTAAGGAGAGGGTTCCATCAGATGTTGCTTTATATTTTTCCTGCACACATACACAAGTAATAAGCCAATGCCCAATATCAACACTATTTTGTCCATTTTCACCTGTTCATGCACTACTGGCATTCTATTGCAGTACTGTTGACCAGGCTTCCTTAGATTCTTCTTTAATTCATGTCCAGTTTAAAGTATCCAACAAAAAGGAGACAGGCAGAAAAATAAGGTGAGAGGGAACGAGAAACAACAAGAAATCAACTTTACTTGGCCTTCTAACCTAGTGACAGTGTGAATGATCACTTTGAAGATGAACACATAGAAATGTACAGCTCTGAAATATGTTTTCATGCAGAATAAGTTCAATTCAAAGAGATTTAAAAAACTGTAGAAATGTGCTTCAAGCCTTCAATATTGTTTAAATTTGATGAGAACTTCCTAAAAATTTCTGAAGACAGTAACACAGTAATAAGTAAAGGTCTACATCTATCTACCTGGGACTTTGCATCACTTGGTATTTCTCCTATGATAAAGTTCACCCTTTCGTCACCACCTGCAGCATTTAGTGTTGTTGATGATTCTGGGATGTCCATGAAGGCTGGAGTTAGCAAAAATCTATCATCAACCTGGTCCTATTGATCTGCCTTCTGCAATAAGCTCAGTATCACTAAATGATGGAAAGAGAAATTTGATATATTAATGCAATCAAATGAAAAACATCTGTTTACTGTCACTGAAGTGTCAAAGAAATAAACAATAATTGAACAATTGAACTTGTGACTGCTTACACTGGACAGTCATCTTTATTCAGAGCAGGCATTTCCTTATACCCCCCCCCC